>JASCZW010008763.1:0-47677 GCA_034211315.2 Aedes japonicus | reverse complement strand
TAAATGCTGAGATTTATCAAAAGGAATGTTTGAAGAACAGGTTGCTACCATTGTATAGAAAGCACCAGTCCCCTCCTCTCTTCTGGCCAGATTTGGCATCGGCACATTACGCCAAATCCACTCTACAGTGGCTGACGGAGAATAACATCAAGTTCGTAGAAAAAGACATCAACCCACCAAACTGTCCCCCAGTTGCGACCGATCGAACGCTATTGGGCAATAGTCAAGCGTATATTTAAGAAGGATGGTACAGTGTCCCAAAACATGACCGATTTTAAGAAAAATTGGGCAGCGGCATCCAGGAAGTGCACAAAGGTCACTGTGCAGGGTTTGATGGCAGGTGTCAAATCAAAGGTACGGGCATTCTACAGAAATGAACATGATGACTAGTTTTTCCGTTTGGATCTTTTGTAAACATGTTAAGCTATAATAAACTGAAATAGTATGTTAATTTTAACCATGTTTTCATGCCTATTTTATTATTTGGAAGTTTATAACTACTTTTCGATACACTCCCTTAACCCTAGAGCTCGATTCAAAGTAAATTTGGACGCATTCAAGTGATCATAACTCAAGAATCAAATAACATACCATTGTTGATCATAACGTCAAACAAAAGGGTATTTATTCAGCTTTCGAACGATATATAACAAGATATTATATTTTACCGTTTCGAATGCCATCATGATCTGCACAGTCGCTGGAGACACTGTACCGACGAACTTATTTCACTTCTTTACCGCATCCTCGAAGCTTTCACTTAACAATTGCCCAATATTTTTTCGATCGGACTGACCTCAGCGGCAATCCGGAGGATTATTCTCTTTGGCGACGAAATTCCATTGTTTGCCGCATACCATTTCTAAGTACCTCCTTGCGAGTAGTGGCAGCTGGCTAGATGCGGCCAAAACCTAACGTCGGTTTTGTGTTGCCAAATGAAGGGTTAAATCCGCTTTATTGGACACTCTTTAATGTAAACCTTTGACGTCATTGTGTGAGATGTGATGCAAATCTTGGTTTTAAGGCCACAACTGCAGATTCCTTGCCAAATCATTAGTTTCAAACTTATCAGCAAAAAAACGTTTTCTGTTCCAACCACCAGGAGCGCAGTGGTGTATTAAACCGTGCGTCCAGATTTGCTTTAAGCGAGCTTTACGTGGCGCTAGTGCGTCATGTGAACGTTTTGTAATATCTATATATTGATATCTTGAACATGTATGAATTCATTATTTTTAAGAAATTTATTCGAATAATCATGGTCTTCCAGACGGTCGACTTCGTAGTTCAGAATTACTTGACTGCGTGGCACTGGTCTACCTGTGAACTTTGTAATGAATGTTTATGGCTAGTGCACATAAGAGCCTGATTACCCCAATATGATTATTTTTGGTACGTTCTTCTGACTACTTTGGGTTAGTCTTTCATAGAAATTCTTCACAAAACTTCGAGAAAGTTCTTCAAAAATGAACATAGGAAGTTTACAGAGAACTTCATGGAAGTTCTGCAGAGAAGATAGGATAATTCTTTCACAGAACTTCAGGAAAGCAAATCATAGAATTTCAGAAAAGTTCTGCTGAGATCTTCATGGAATTTTGACTGCCTTGTGCGTGTTATGGTTGACTTCAGGATTTTCACACTAGGGTGAATGTTTTGCAGGCTCGTGTTTCAGCATATGCCCAAATCGAATAATCCAACGGATTAAGATCTGGACTGCTAGGGGGCCACAAATCCTTCGGCCAAAACTTCATGTTATCGTTCAACCATTGTTGGGTTCGATTGGACGTGTGACACGGTGCTTCATCCTGCTGTAGGCAACGTCTTGGTCCTCGAAGAAGTTTGCCTTCACCCAGGGAAGCACTTGGTCCTTTAAAATGCCGATATACACCTCGGTTTTGATTTTAACTCCAGCACCAATGAAAACAGGCGGCATTTTCAAACCGTTGGACGCCACCAAGCCAAACATCATGACACCAGCCGGATGTTTGGTTTGAATTTTGAATTACACTTTTTTTGGAACGTTCTCCATTTTCTGCGGTGAAATGAACCGGTCCGTGCGGCTGTTGGCCACAGCATCGATGCTGTAAAGCTTTTCGTCGGAGAACAGGATTATCATTTTTTCCTTCTTCAACAAGGAAAGCAATCTCTTGGAACGAGTCACTCGTAGTTCCATGACCCGGTCCGTAATCAAGTGGCGTTTCACTCTGGCTCTGGAAGATGCATGCAGGTCTTCTTTGATGATTCTCCGCATGGATTTGTCCTAAATATTGACTTCCTTTGCAAGTTTTTTTCTGGAACGCACCGGGTTGCGAGAAATTTTTGCACGGACCGATTTGATCACGTTCGGCGTGCGTGTGAAGCGCGGACGTCCGCTTCCCAGCTTCCGCTGCTTAGGACCATCCTGCAGGGACTTTTTTATGCGGTAAACTGTTGCCAAATGGCACCCTTCCACCTTGGCAATCACTTTCGGCTTCTTCTGGGTGATCACTTCTTTCGCGAACATTTTGACGAATTTGCAATAAAACAAATAGAATGTTTGGATGCAGAACTTGAAAGTAAACATAAAAAAATACACGTTCGACAGAAATTAGTCACTAGCTACACGAATTAACCTAATACTCAAGTTTGAACATTTTCGCATTATTTTCGGCTGCACCCTGTAGTGTTTACAGGTTATTAAACGTATTTTTTGTCGAGTACATAAGCATTAAAATTTAAAAAAAACGGCGTAAGATTGATATACTTACATCGAAAAAAATCTTTCTAAAATCTGAATGGTATTATTAGCTTCCCGGTAACCTATATTCCAATTTAACTTTGGTTAAAGCATTTCATTCTTGCATCGTCTTTCTGAGTTCCAATTTTCTCCGCTACTTATTCTCTCAAGCGACATCTTTTTCTTTAGAAGCCACTTCAAACATAATGTCTAATATTGATAGCTAACGATCCGTAGATAGAACCTATATTCATTTAAAATTAAAAATACTCCCACGCTCGCACTGCACATAAAATCCGTTCACCTAAGAAAAGAATCTTTCCATGACACTTTACTAATTGCACTACTCTTTCCTGGGAGCAAAGTAATCTTAAAGTAGGAACCGAAAAAAAAATCTTGTCCTCTGCAGCTACCTGCCACGTCAACGACAAGCAGACTGAAAGCACCGTAAAAAGGAACGATAAAGAAAAAAAAAATGCTTTAAAAAAAATTCTACCCAGACAGGACACGCAAAAAACTCCGCGTGCAAATTACTTTCGTGTGGTACTTTAAAATTGCTATGAAACTAACCCCCTCGCCCGATACTCTCCCCTCCAGGGGTGGGGGGCTGTTTTCACAGGACAAATTGTGTACAGCAGTTTGACTTTTTCAAAGTTTTCGCTTTTTCCTCGCCCTTAGAGCCGGTTTCATGGAAGATAAAATGAGTGTGACACTTGCACGGTCGGTGTGACAAGATAAGAACTCTGGCAGGGAGCAGTTTTGCCTTCTTTCTTCCATCGCGCGTCTTCTTCACGGTTGACGCACCCAGTTGCTCGTTAATGGGCTGCGAACGCGACACGGTGGACCTCGGAAGACGAAAGACGAAAAACTGCTTAAAAAGCATGAAGAGTGAAAAAAGATGCACCTAAGTTCCGCTGCTAGTTGGAAGAGTGGAAAAGTTTCGTCGAGTGTGGTTATTCAATCGCAAAAGGGGTAAATTATATGCATGTTTACAGGATGTTATCAGGTTAGCGAGATATTCGAATGCCTGAGCGGGCTAGATCTGTGGACTGGAACTTACTAGCGATATGAAAATGATAATGCGGTTTTCAATTTGGCATGAGAATTAAAAAGATGCATGCAAGAAAAATAACTATTAGAACTCGTAGCTGTTGGAAATCTACGAACTCAAATATGTATAGTACTTCAAAGACCAAATTTGAACACTTAATGACTGTTGAAGCTTTTTCAGATTTCCAACAATACCATTTGAAATTCCTCGAATTTTTTTCAATCAACCTCATTTAATATCGCCATCTCTCCGCCAGTACCTTTGCTAGATTGTTCCCCAACATGAACAAGCGCACGATTTATTAACAGGGCAACAAATCCCCATATCTGCAACTAGCCATGTCGTTCCATGTGTTTGCATGTGGCCTGATTTCATCCCTAACAACCTACACACACACACACACACACACATCAGCCGCATCAGCACAAACTATTTCGTTCAGTTTTCATTTTCGCCAACGGTCCGGGGGATAATCGAAACAGCAGGCTCGACGTTCGTTGCCCTGAAGAGGAGCCGGAGCTATCTGCTGGACGCCAGAAACCAAGTTTTGCTTTCGGTTGACCAAACTGCACTGCCAACTCCCACATATTTTGCGGAAAAGCCTTTCCTGTCCCGTTTCTCTCGTGACAGGGTTGTACCCTTTCGATAGTATTTTATCGATTGCCTAACTTTGCAACTGATAGACAGATTTCCTTCTCTTATAAACTTCAACTTTTCCAGTGCCAAACCAAACAAAACAAATACATCCCCCGTGTGGAAACTTGAAAAGGGGTATTTAAATTTTCAAAGGGTATTAAGCTGTCACAAATATTTTAGCTCCATAAATACGCTCCGGGTTGCACCTCTCGATGGGTGTTCCGAACCCTTGCAGCACGTGCCCCGGGCAAACTTTTCCCTATTGGAGGTTGAATTATGAAGGCTATAAAACTTTAATTCTATTTAGAGCGTTTATTACAGCTGACCTATAAGCACACTTTTGCCTCCACGGATGACTTCTTGTGGTTGAAAACGGTCCTGCATAGACCTCACATATACTCTTCATGAAAAGCGTCGCTATGCGTCACGTGTGCTCGTTCGCCGGAGATGATTCATAAATAAATTGTATACATTTTTGATTATCAGGTGAGGAAAATTCCCCCAACGACATGTGCACCGTATGTTCAAAAGAGCAGCTCGTTCTGCCAGCCAGAATCGATGCTGTGGATTCGCTACGGAGAACAGCGGGAACATTAAATATTCACAGCTGAATCGAGACTCCATCCGCCAGTAGAGAGGAAACGAAGCTGCCTACTGCAAAGTCTGGGTTGGCTTTAGCCCGGAGCTTGCAAAAACCGACAGTATTTATTGTTTCGGTGCTTCGTTTAATCTCCTTTGTGACTGTTTATGTAGGTTCGTTGGAGTTCGTTGGTGTTTCATGTCTCATTCTGGCTGGGATAGATTTGGGTCTTTGGAAAAGGATTGTAATGGAACTGCGGTATACTTCGGGAGTTGATTCACTTGGAAGAGCACGGTAGTAGTTTTATGTTTTTTTGCTTCAAGAATAAGTTTAGCTTTGAAAAGTTTCTGACACATACTTGAACAGCAATTTAAACATCACTATTTGCATATAAGAGGAAAGGAAAGAAAGTTACACCCCAAAACCCAATAGTTGAGGAACTTGAGAAAACTAAGTATTGACATAACAAAAATGGAATGCCATATGTTGTTTCAACTATTTAACTCAAGAACATATTGACCGATTGAGGGATTTTCATTCTCTTCTTAATTCGTTTTGGCTTAGGGTGGGTTTGTAGTTATAAAAATAAAAATTGTTATGTTTTGTATTCTCTGTGCGTGGAGTAACGATTATGATGTAGAAGGAGATGTTCGCTCATCAACATGAGGCACCAAGTGTGGACAGTAATGTTTTTGCTAGAATGAAAGATATGAAGAGATACTGTTGAAAGTTCCGTCAGTATACGCTAGGTTGAAAATTGAATAGAAGCAGGCGAAATTCTCATTCAGCTGGGTGAAAACCATGCTCTCTCTCACGCAGGTTGTCGAGGAGTTGCGAACCGTTCACATTTTCATCTCTCCTATTTCGCCGATAATTCAATATCCTCTCTCTTGCATATGCGAAAATATCTCTCTCCAAAATTCAGCGAACATATTTTCTCATGTCACATTTTTCACTGAAAACATGCTTAGATCGTATACGACGAGCAAAAACCGAAAATAAGGCCAAGTCGGTTCACATTGGTACCGCTATGGACCATCATTATAGAATTATACTGTCAGAATAAAACAAGCAAGAAGACTGGTGCATTTTCAGGTGTCAAAAAGTAAATGAAAAATAATTATCGGCATCTAGGATTCACTGAAAAACAAGCTATTTATCAGCTACTTTTATCTCTCCTAAAATTATAAATCACCGTTGCTTTTCTCGCGAAAACAGCTGTGAGCGAATAATAGTCTCTCGCTTCTCACATTCTCACTTGTTTCTCCAAGCGGGTAAAAAAGGACGTTTCTCTTCTCAAGTAGGCGAAAATTTCAGTCTCTGAATAGAAGTATTGAAAATTGAGCGAAAGGGCCTGGGTAAAGTAATACTCGAACCAAGGTACGAACCAACGCTTTAGGGTTTTTCTCTCCGAGATCTCTACGATAGAGATGGTGAGCAAAAAAACTTGAGTAATCATCCTCTCCTATGTACGCATCAAAAACAGAGTGCATACAAACTACCGCTAGAAACTATCTCAAGCTATCAGTTGTACATGAGCGCGATCCAACACGTTACTTTTGCCTGTTGAGATGGAGGATTTGTCCTTGCCTTGACCTACCTCACAGTGTTAGGCAAAAAGTAACGTCCTTGGTTCGAGTACTACTTTACCCATGCCAAATGGTGCAATTTTCAACCTACCGTATACTGACGGTACTTTCAACACTTTCTCTTTATTTCTTTCATTCTAAAGGGAGAACACGAAATTGCTGCGACACATTCAACAGGGCATAACTTTTTTAACATTGGGTAAAAATCAACCAAATTTTGCACACTTTCTCATTGATGTGTATTGTTTACATGCTGTCAAACTCAAAGTCGTGTTTTTCGATTCAACGAAAATGGAGGTGAACCAACGCGAGTCGAGAGAACAAATTCTTTCCAAACACCTGGAATTTCCTTACCTGTCGCACCGGCAGTTGGGAAAAATGTTGAACATTCACCATTCAACCGTCTCCAGAGTGTTGAAGCGGTTCCAGGAGCGGTTGACGTTGGACCACGGCAAAGGAGCTGGAAGAAAATCGGGACCGGAGAACAAAAAGACGGAGGGAAAGGTGAAGCGGATGATTGAAGCAAATCCCAACGTCTCAAGCCGTGATTTGGCTAAAAAGATCGGCATGTCGCAGAGCTACGTCCAGAATGCAAAGAAGAGGGCTGGACTACATACAAACAAGGTACAGAACTTACCAAACCGCGATGAGCGGCAACAATCGACGGCTAAAACTCGGGCACGGAAGCTCTACGAGAAGATGCTGACAAAATATGGCTGCTGTGTGATGGACGATGAAACGTATATAAAAGCCGATTTTAAGCAAATTCCGGGGTTGGAGTTTTTCACCGGCAAGAGCAAGTTCTATGTGGACGACAAACTTAAGAAGACGAAAATATCGAAGTTCGCCTCCAAATATCTCATTTGGCAGGCCATCTGCTCTTGCGGACTGAGGAGTGAGCTTTTCGTGACAAAAGGCACAGTAAATGGCGAGATCTACAAATCTGAGTGCCTCGAGAAGCGCCTTTTGCCGTTCTTGCAGCGGCACGACGAAACTCCGCTATTTTGGCCAGATTTGGCATCATGCCACTATTCTAAAAGTGTCCTGGAGTGGTATGAGGCCAATTCTGTCCATTTTGTTCCAAAGGACATGAATCCGCCAAACTGTCCGGAGCTGCGCCCGGTGGAGCAGTACTGGGCAATGATGAAGCGGGAACTTCGGAAAAGCAAGAAGACAGTCAAAGACGAGAAGGACATGTTAAGAAAATGAAAAAAAAACTGAGAAACTGGTACCGGATGACACTGTAAAAATTTTGATCGAGGGCATCAAGCGAAAATGCGTTCAATTTTACACTCAAGGCTCCATCGATTAACTTTTCTTTTGATTTTTGAAGTAAGGATATGTATAAAACTACCCTAAAATTTTGGTTTGATTCTAAACATTATAAGAAAATTGGCATGACATTTTCGGTGTCGCAATAATTTCGTGTTCGCCCTTTAGCAAACGGTTACTATCCACTCTTGGTGTCTCATGGCGATGAGCGAACATCTCCTTCTTCATCATTCCAGACTAGTTGTAGTCTTGGGCAAAGTTTCTCATTATGTTATTTATCATCTTTTAACATTATCATATTAGTTCCAGATATTGCCACAGAGATGACGCTTCAGTCTATCTTTGCAAATGGAGCTCTCGTGGTCGGAAATGTTTCTCAGTATGTCATTTTCCGTCTTGTGAGATTATCATTTTAGTTCTAGATCTTGCAAAATAGATGGCGTGTAGTCTATCTACGCAAAGATCTCGAACTTATCTGATATTTGCAAAACAGGACAAATGATATACGGCGAAACTTTGCTGAAGACGGCAGTTCTCTACTGCATCATTAGAATAATCCAGAGCAACACAGCTTGTATTAAACAAGTTGAAAGTACAGTTAAAAACATGTTATAAATTTAGGTGCATAACACTTTATTTCATAAATAAATATGACGCAAAAAGCCTTATAAAACATAAAATGAAAAAAAAATCCTCATAAAGAAATTTAAAATCACCAAGCGTGGGATTTGATCACTTGTCCTTGGCGTGATAGGTTTGTAGCTTCTTTGCTAAGCCAACTCATTGTTGAAATTTAAACTCTGAGTATATATGTTATGCTTCCCGTTGGCAGTGAAACCACAATCTTGCACAACAAATTCATCGTAATGAAAAAAAAGATAACTTTTGCAAAACATATAGAACTACTCATAAAATCTTGTCCTGTTTATGTTTTACAAATGTATAGAACCATGTTTTCAAGAACAATAATAAAGTATTAATCACTTGCATCCGTGAAAAACGGCAACTCCCTAGTGTCTCATTTGGCAAAGAAACAAAAAAGACTGCAGCGCCATCTCTGCAGCACAATTTGGAACTAATATGATAACATCAAAAGACGATTCGTCACGCACTGAGAATTTTTGCTGAAGACGTCAATTCTCTACAATGAATCTGGAATGTTTGATATGCCTTTGTGTTAACAAAGCCAAACTAAACTTCTTTCCCTTTGTAGCAGATTTCCGGTTTTGTTACCGAAACCAGTTGTTTGTTGGTTTCAATGCATGTTTGAGGCCAAAACCTTTCAAGTGGAGCATAAACATTGATACTAAGTTAAAATTTCGAAATTCTACGAAGGGTTGCAATCCGAGTTAATATTGACCCTACTGTGTCGCTGTGTCACTTTTGTGTACAACCACCTTAAACTGATTTTAAAAAAGCTTTGTTTATGCCAAAAAGAAGAATTCCGTAAAAAATAATAATAATAGTAGCGTGCATTGAAGCTGCGCCATAGCACAGTGGTCAAAAAATCGATTAGAACGCTCTCAACTCATTGCTTCCTAAATAGAGGAGCTAGAGCGATGGCATCTTCGGCAAAGTTGATGGATATAACAAGCTTCGTTTTTTGACGGCACGACTTTTATGATCAATCCCCCTAAAAGTGAGATAAAAATTCAACTTTTTTAGGATTTTGAGATAGAGAGTTGATGTCTTCTGAAAAATTGTTGAAAAAAATCAATAAAAATAACTTTGCGGAAGACATATTAATCGTATATTTCTCACAATTGGAGATGGAGGGCGTTTTATAAGAACTAACCTCCAAAAACACCTTTTTCACCGAAATTATTTTGTTTTATTTTTAAGGACAATATACTGTTCTGCAAAGTTATTTGCAAAATCACAATACAATACTCTCTAGAACATGCTTTGCCTGCATTATTTCAGTGGGATGAGTTATTGAACTTTTTTCCGTTGTTTCTGTCGTATTTTCGATGGCCACACATAGGAGCAGCCCTAGTAGCACACTTGTTGCCATTCAGTTGAGATAACATTAATAATACTTGCTAAGTCATAATCAAGTTACTACAACTTATTATGATCGTAGTGTGCGACTTGGGAGGTAGGAGCAAATAGAGTTAGTAGCATCTAATAGTAAATTAAAAGAGCTTTCAAGTGATGGTTAGTTAATCCGCCTACACTGGAAATAATTTTTTCTTCAAAATAAGAAAAACAGGTCATGATTTCATGAATATGTTGTGTTTTCATGTTATGAATATACACCATGAACAAAATTTATGATATCATGAACTATCTGTCCGCCGGAATGAAATCATGAATAAATTGGGTTAAAACCATGAGCTGAATTCCTTATACTGAAATCTTTATTAATGAATCTGGCAAATCTACTCTATCGATTCTAAATGTAAATAAAAACATAAATCCACCGTCAGGATTCGAACGGATTCGAAGAACTGTGATAGTAGATGGTGGTTGTACTGACTACGCTATAGCTATTCTTGGTTAATGAAGCTCATTATAGAACTTTAGAATAGAGGCAAAATAACGCTTCCTAAGTTCATGACTCGCATCTGTTATTTCAATCATGAATCAACTCGTGTATACGCCGCCTATTTCATCACAGGCAGAGCTCACTTACACAATTCTCCCCTTCGCGCTTCAATGGAAACGTGAATGGAGGGGGACTGAGATTCCCAAGCAGTCCAGCCTTGGAGAAAACAACGGAAAAGAATAACTAACGAACGGAAAACTAATCGAACGACGGGAAAAATCTTAGTGCCTAAAATTCACGAATAACATGGCGGACCGCCGGAACACCCTTTTTTAGCTACAGATAACTTACAAGATCACGTTTATTTGAGTACAAAATTTATATTTAACCTAGGTTCATTTTAGTTTCAGGGTTTTTCCTTTCTCTTCCCTTCTAGTCCTGTCTTATCTCTTTCCCATTCGTAACTGAATTTGCATAAGTCCTTCCCCGTAGTTAGACTTGATGGTCGTCGAAGTTCGTGAATCAGACCAATGAATCGGCTCGGATGAATAACTTGCATGCGAGATTTTGATATATATGCGTGTAGTGAACCAGTTATATAAATGTTCACTCTTGTTTCATGAACAGTCACTAGCATAAATAGTGAACATATATAAGAGAATCGCTGTGAACAACACTAATGAACAACAACAAATCTTACCGTAAATTAATACTAGGGATAATATTGAAGGATTTTTATATCTACTATTTACAATTTATTTACAATGGATTATTCCTTGAAGAGAAAAAGCTATTTCATTAAGCAAGCTATTTGGCCCACATGCTACACGGTTGAAGTAGCGAACGACGCTAGCCTACTTCAATCATACGTCCCGCCCTACCTCAATCGTATACTTCCATTGTTCCAACCAACACTGCAACAATTGGCCAAAATAGCAGGCGATTCATTTCAAATTTTGGCAGTTACTTCGAGTCCACACAGAAAAATAGTATTCCCGAAAATAAAGCGGATCGTAAACTAGTTCATGTTTCAGGATTTTTCCCTTTAAACGTAAACGTTAGTAATGTGTGTGAGTCGATCATATATTAAGTCGATTTATTAATAAGTCAAATTTTTTTTCTTTTTCAAAACATTTTAAATGTACTATGATAGGTAATGCGCATAGTTAAGGCGACCAAATTTTGATCGAAGCACCTTTTATTTTAATTTCCTCTGGTGGTTCTACTGAGTACTCCTGCAGCTTCTGGAGAGTGGTCTAAGTGTCCTTTTCCGTGAAGTTTTTGGGGAATTCACCGCGAAAGTCACGTTTCCGCTCAGCTAACTATCACTCTGATTTGCACCATCTACAGATTTAATTCACCGTGATTTAATTAAAAAATTCCAACTATCGTAACTTTGTGTCTTTCCTAAAAATAACTACGAAACAGCACTTCTAACTGTAAACGGTTTAGCTACTATGATCAAACAGCAAAAGAACCCAACAGCGAAATTACTCAACAAGAATATCGGAAGTAGAGATCTCTATCAGAGCAGTTATCCTTAAATAACTTGGGGTGTCCCTACAAAACAACAACAAGTTGTTTGCTCTAACTGTTTTATTCCAAATTATCCTACAGAGAAGTCTTCATAGGGTTATTAAAACTTTAAAAAAATTAAACTTGTGACTTGAATATTGCCGATATCTTTTAAGGACTGCATCGTTAATTATGAGTACACCTTTGAGGATTTGTATGCAAAAGACTATGACCTATTCTAACAGCTGTTTAGTGTCAATGTGTTGCTTGCCTTGTAAACAAACGAAAACCTTCATTAAAAGTAAAAGTTTTACTTCAAGCGGAACAATGCGAGGTCTTGCGGAAGAAAAGCGAAAATCGATTGAGACCAAGTACTGCACTGGAAAGGGATTGTCGTTAAGAAAATTAGAAAAAGCTGAAGGGGTTACTGTCTGTGTGGTCCAAATTGCGATCAACCGGTTTGTTGTGCATAACACATTGAAGGACTTTGCCGGCCGTGGTAGACAGGTGCGTCAAATTCAAATTTGGACGAACAAATTCAAGTTTTTGAAGGAAAGAAGGAGGTATCCATCAGAGATTGCACATAAAAGTGTGAAACGACGATTGGAATGGTCCTACACGCAAAGGAGCAAAATTCGCTGAAGACGTATCGGAAATAAAAATGTCCGAAACGCAGCCAAATTCAGGCGGATTCCGTGAAAACTCGGGCTCGAAAGCTGTGCGACGACGTTTTAAGCAAAAATGACATGTGCATTATCATGAATGACGAAACGTACGTCAAATTAGACTACAGGCACTTCCAGGGGCACAGTTTTACACCGTGAAGCGTAGAACGAATGTCTCAAATTCGGAGAAATCGATTTTTTGCGAAAAAATTGGAAAAAAAAGGTGTTGGTTTGGCAAGCAATTTGCCAGTGCGGCATGAAATTGACACTTTTTTTCATTACCGCAAATATGAACGCCAAAATGTACCGGAAGGAATGCCTGCAGAAACGAATTCTGTCACTAATCCGAAAACACAAAGGTTCGACACTGTTTTGGTCTGATTTGGCATACTACCACTATGCGCGTGCTACCTTGTATGAAGAGAACAATATCCAATTTATAGAAAAGGCGATGAATCCTCCAAATTGTCCGCTAATAAGGCCGATTGAGAAATTTTGGGCTTTGATTAGGAAGCTGCGGGAGATGGCTAGAGGAGCAGATGACATCATCAAAATCAAAAAAAGACTGGGTGGGCGTAAGCAAAACCATCGACGACTTCGTTGTGCAAAACATCATGAGGAACAACAAGAAGAAGGTCCGAGAGCTGGCTTGTACTATGAAAATTAAATGAGTACTGATGTAATGGGCTTTTTTGATGGTCCATAAACAATGTGAATGAAATTGAGTTGTATAATAAATAAAACACATTTAAAGACAGCTTTTTTAAGGTGAACTCATAATTAACGATAAAGTCCTTACTATTAGTAAGTCAGTAACGATTTTCTTATAAAATTAAGTCTTTTTAAATGTGTTATACTCAATTTAAATAAAAATATACTTTCTCTTGTTTTCAGACATGATATGCAATAATAAAAATGCTTTCAAATGCTGCTAAGATTTTTTTTTGTCAGCTCGAACTTGAGGAATCAACATTTGGAAATGGCCTATTTCTTACAAAAACCATAATAACTTTTGTTTATTTAACATACGATAGCGACAATTTTGGCAATGGTTTCTTATATTGCTCTTGAATGAATTACAAAACAACTTCACTGAAATAAATAAATAAAAAAATTAAAGCAAAATAACTGATTTTTAAAGGGACACCCTAAGCTGCGTAGGAACAATTGTTCAAATTCGATCATTTCAAAAGCTTCAGAGAAATTTGTTTAATTAAAGTTGCTTAAAATGTTGATACCTACAACTTTTTTGAATGCCCTTATTTCTTCAAATAAAAAAAAGTTAGATTTTTTGTATATTAGAAAGCAACGACCACCCTAGTTTTGTTTCACACAAAAAGAACGGCCTTATTATTATGTAAAACTTTGTAGGAGACAATTTTGCTCCAAAACTTCATACTTAGGCGGAAAATGTATCTTCCTAGCTAAATTCACTTTCTGGACCACTATGTAGTAAAAACATAATTATATTGATGGTAATGAAAAATCTCTCAACCCACCAAATTGTCCAATATTTAGCCCTATTGCTAAATATTGAGCAATTATTAAAAAAAAGAAATGCGGCAAATTAATCTAAGACACATATGATTTGCAGAAGTGGTAAGAAGAAAACAGACCAAGTTAACAGCTCTACAGGGTGCTGCAGAAAATAATGCGAAAATGTTCAAACTAGAGTATTGGGTTAATTCGTGTAGCTAGTGACTTATTTCTGTCGAAAGTGTATTTGTTTATGTTTACTTTCAAGTGCTGCATCCAAAAATTCTATTTGTTTTATTGCAAATTCGTCAAAGTGTTCGCGAAAGAAGTGATCACCAGTTTGTTGCACGCCCAGAAAAAGCCGAAAGAGATTGCCAAGGTGTTAGGGTGCCATTTGGCAACAGTTTACCGCATAAAAAAGTCCCTGCAGGATGGTCCTCAGCAGTGGAAGCCGGAAAGTGGACGTCCGCTTTTTGCACGCTCGCCAAACCTGATCAAATCGGTCCGTGCAAACATTTCTATTTCCGTTCTATAAGAAACTTTGCAAAGGAAGTCAATATTTCGGAGAAATCCATGCGAAGAATCGTCAAAGAAAATCTGCAAGCATCTTCCAGAGCCAGAGTGAAACGTCACTTGATTACGGGCCGGGTCAAGGAACTACGAGTGACTCGTTCCAAGAGATTGCTTTCCTTGTTGAAGAAGGAAAAAATGATAATCCTGTTCTCTGACGAAAAGCTTTTCAGCATCGATGCTGTGGCCAACAGCCGCACGGACCGGTTCATTTCACCGCAGAAAATGGAGAACGTTCCGGAAAAAGTGAAATTCAAATTTCAAACCAAAAATCCGGCTGGTGTCATGATGTTTGGCTTGGTGGCGTCCAACGGTTTGAAAATGCCGCCTGTTTTCATTCGATGCTGGAGTTAAAATCAATACCGAAGTGTATATCGGTATTCTAAGGACCAAGTGCTTCCTGGGTGAAGACCAACGTCTCCGAGGACCAAAACGTTGTCCTACAGCAGGATGGAGCGCCGTGTCACACGTCCAATCGAACACAACAATGGTTGAACGATAACATGAAGTTATGGCCGAAGGATTTGTGCTCCCCTAGCATTCCGGATCTTAATCCGTTGGATTATTCGATTCGGGCATATGTTGAAGCACGAGCCTGCGAAACATCACACCCTAGTTTGAAAAATCATAACACGCACATGGCAGTCAATGTCGGAGACTACGTCCGAAGGCATGCTCTGGCTTCCGGCGTCGGCTCGAGGATGATAATAATAAAAATGGAGGACACATTGAATAAATTTGTTTAAAAGGACTTTATAAAGATAATTGCTTTCGAAAATGTTGATATTATTGCTTGAATAAGTTGAAAATTGGATTTGAATGAAATAGGACACATTTTCGCATTATTTTCTGCCGCACCCTGTACTGTGCAAATAATGAAGCGTGGTTTAAAGCAAACAGTCCGAGAATTTATCCGAAATTGAAGAATAATCTCTCTTTAAAGTTCTATAAATTCCCAACAGAATGAAATCTTAACCGCTTGTTTTGTGTCCTTTTTTGATGAAAAAATGTGTCATTTTGTGCGGCCATACACTAAAAGGATCAAACTTTATTCAGATAGAAATCTTTGCTGAAAAATCACGATCATTATGAAATCACCTACAATTCCATTGAAATGATTCTTCATGGCAACTGAGATTCAATTCTTCTCTATGAAATGTCATGCGACAGCCAAATCGCCGAGACCTTTCCAGACATTTGCAGGGTAATAAAATCCATTCTTTTCCAAAGTTGAATCAGATTATGCAACCTTCACGCCCAGTAAATGAAACCCCCTTGAGCGAACCGGGAACCGCACCAAGCCGAAGCTGAAGCCGATGGTAGCGATTTTCACTCTATCATCGTCATCAAACACTCGCACAAGAAAGCGCCTCGCTCGTCGTCGGTCTGCATGCGGTGCAATGCCAAAGCGCCAACGATGAAAGGGTTCGGTTCGCGAGAAAAAGGGAAATCCTCCGGGCCGCTGCCATAGCCGCCGAGCGCTGCCGTTGGAAAGATAATTTTAATTAAGCGACAATTTTTATTTGCAAAAGCCGTCGCCATAAAACGGGGCACATTGAATCGAGCGAGTTGACGATGGCAGAAGGCTTGTGCGGTTGAGTATGGTTGTGCCATCCTGTGCAGTGGGTGGAAAATTAATGAGAAGTGGATCGCCGTAGGTTCACCCACCGACAACAGCCTTGGCAAGCGTGGCTGAAGGAATTTGTAATTCAATTAATGGTTATTAAGATTCGCTTTGAGTGGATGGCGCAGGAATGTTGATTGAAAAAGAATAGTGGACGAGAGTCTACAGATGATCATGGGTTTAAGCAACGTTGAACTACTTGTTTGCTTGATGTTCTAAAAACTGATGCATTGCGTAATCTTGCTTCACAGCAATAGAAACTTTCCTCCATTGAGTGCTAGCACTAATTTTCCGCTTCTTTTATTTCTAGCCCTTGGGGCAGAAAATAACGCAAAAGAGGCAACGCTTTTTTCCACGGACTTATACTCACAAACACTGCAGCGTTGTGTTCGCTTTTTATTATTCTCTGCAACCCTCCGCTCGAGCGGCAAGTATTCTTTAAAGACACGAGAACACACAGACAGGATCCATGAAAAGCATCAAAACATGGGAGGAAAATCCTTCACATTTTTCACAGCACCCACTCGCTTCCCTCCACTGAGCCATAGATGCTATTCTCGCGAATAGTCGAAACTCTCTGTGTGCACTAAAGTGGATCAAGCTTTCTCCTTCACCAGAGGATGTGCAAAAAAATAAAAGAAAAGAAAAGAAAAGAAAACTGTGCTACAAGTGTAAAAATCTTAAAACGACTGAAAAGATATAAAAAGCATGTATTCTTTTCGAGAGGCAACGACTGGAAAACATGAAGACACTGTACACACGAAGGGAAACCTATCGTTCTAAGACAGAGTACAGACAAATTTCAATTCGATGGCATCACATCCAACCCCAAAACGACCTCTAGAACGCCAAGCGGAGAGAAGGCAAAATATGTAGAAAACTCTCCATTCGATGATCTCTGCAACTCCGCACGCAGCATACGAGACGAGACATGGGAAATAGCCCTTCGGTAGGAACCGGAATCACACGCAGAGAAAGTGGGTGGTGTGCTTCGGAATCGCTATAAACGCCGCCCAGCAGGCCGACCCGAGTGGCAAGAGGAGTAAAATTGCTGTCGTAATGCAATAAAATTAAGTAAATTTATGCAAATTGTATTTCTCTTTTCTCTCCGGTTTCCAAGCAACTTGACCAAAAAGGGCGGCAATGAGGTGGGGAGTCCGGAAGAACAACAACAATGTTTATCAACGCTCGAGGAGCGGGAGGACGAAGGGTTGGCAAAAAAGTGGGATTTGTAAAATGGCTTAACAATTGGCTTTCAAATTTGTCGATGCTTGAAAGCGTTAAATGGTGCTTGATCGATCTGGGAAATTGGTTGCGTTTAAGGGAGGGGGAATCAGATTGATGGTAAGTCGTTCCGGTTCAAATGCTGGGGATAAGATGTATCAAATGCGATAAATTGTTGGTGATAATGGTAGAGAACTCCATTTTGCCTGTACGTAAAAGAAAATGGAAGGTTTTATTACAAAGAAGCGTAAAGGAACTATGCCGGAGTAGATAACTGATTGAGGTGTAAGGCAGCGAAACAGAATGCAATTTCAAGAGAAAAGATACTTTTTGTGCCTGAGATCTCGATAACAGATTTTATTATAGAGCGCTTTCTTTTCGGATTCTTCTCGTTATCCGGATAGAAAAGTGACTTTTGCCTACACAGACAAAAATAATTAATTTTATCAAGCGCGTGAAATTTCCCTCCGTTTAGTTCCAAGCCAAAGGAGGCGTGAACAACGAAATTGTTTGCAATCTTTCATGCGCCATACAACAATGTTTGCAATCTTGTATACAACAGCCTAGATTCAGGCGTTAACTGGCATAAGTTTACATGAAATATCCCATTATTTTTTGCCAAATCTAGCATTCCCTTACTGTGCATTAGATAACGCAGCAAATTCAATGTTTCTTTTCATCTGTGTAGATTCTTATTCTGATACTTTTTGTGCCTACTTTATACACGGGGAATAAGTTGATCTTCAAAATAAAAATAAAAAAAAAAACAGATTATTTCGTGAGTATGTTGTGTTTACATGTCATGAATATACGCCATGAAAAAGATTTATGATATCATGAACTACTTTTCAATGGAACCATTAATCAATCGGGTTCGAACCATGAGCTGCATTTCTGATACTGAAAACTGTATTCATGAATCTGAAAAATTTACTCTATCGACTCTAAATGTAAACAAAAACTGTCAGGATTCAAACCTAGTGTTGATGTGAAAAGCTGATAGTACTTAGTGAATGCCTGATTACCAGTGAATCCAAACTCGCGGATGAACGAATAATAGACATTGTCCTAACTTTTCCATGTTGAAACAAAAAATAATGTATCTTTATCATTGTTGCAAACTAAACACAAATAGGTAGATGAGTCACGATTATAATGTTTCATAACATCGGATTGTTATTTAGGGAAGAGACATAGCAATGAATGTATAATGGTTTGTATGCAACAAAAATAAACTCAATCATGTCCCGTGTTGCATCTACAGAAAAGAGACAATGTTTGGTTTTATCCAGACATCGAAATTCTCACTCAGCTGGGTGAAAACCATGCTCTTCCTCAAGCAGGTTGTCGATGAGTAGCGAACCGTTCACATTTTCATCTCTCTTTATTCGCCAAATATTCATTATCTTCTCTCTTGCATACGCGAAAATATCTCTCTCCAAAATCCAACGACAATATTTTCTGATGTCTCATTTTTAACTGAAAACATGCTACCTAGATCTTATAGGCACGGAGCAAAACGAAACAAGTGAAGCGAAAGTGCACTGAAAAAAATTGGCTTTTAGGATCCGAGACATTCAGGGGGTAACGTCATCCCCGGCCATTCTGAGCCGGATTCATGTGAGCACAACGCAAGACGTGATGATGTATACAACGCTGACTCGTGCTGGTAAGCGTCGCGATGAGAATATTATCAATACTCATGCTCTCGGTATAAATCGCCGTTGTTTCTCATAAAAACTGCTGTGAGCGTAAAATAGTCTCTCGCTTCTCACATTCTCATCTGTTTCTCCAAGCGGGTGAAACAGGTCGTTTCTCTTCTCAATTAAGTGAAAATTTCGGTCTCTGGTTTTATCCATCTTTCGTGTGTATGTGTGTGTATGCGTGTATAGGTGAGTGTGTGTATGTATGTAAAAAATGAATGAGCTCTCGTTTCTTGGCAACCGCTCGACCGAATTGGACGGAACAACCACCAAATGGAAGGTAATGTGGTTCCATTAAATGTTTTTGAAATCTGACAACTGGATCTAGAGATATGGCCAGAACAAGTTCCATTGGGTATGGGTAACTTTTAAAGATGTTATCTAAAACAACTCAAATCTATCATGCGACGCCTCAAATCACATGAAGATTCGAACAAGATGAATGGTAGTCAAACTGAGTGTCCAGGTCATATCCAGACATGTTGCGAGTACTTTCGGAAAAATAGCCAGTTTTTGATCTGTACCAAAACATACCATTTGACACTCCAAATTATATATTCCCGAATTTGTTTTTTGCTACACATTCTCATGTTACGTGAAGTGTGTATATTTGTAGTGACTTCCCTGGATACCCGGGATACCTAATTTTTTTTTTTCCATTTGGTGATTGTTGAATCCAATTTGGGTGACCGATAGCATAACTACTTAATGTTAATAGCATACTATTGGACCATCATATCATTCATTTGACGGCTATTGGGTCCAATTCTTTATTCCCTGAAATCCATGTTTTTCAAATCTTTGTCCAACTATGTCTCCGGAACTTTTCAAAACCTTTTAATTGTTGTTGCGGCCATATCTCCAGAACCGGATATCCAAATCCAAACCAATTCAATAGCATTCAATAAGACAATGATTTGGCGCTAAAATCCGGCATTTATCTTGTTCCGCTAATATCTCCGAACCGAGTTAACTTATTTCGAAACCATTGAATAACGTTCAATATAACCATTATACCTTTAATTTGGTGGTTGTAGCGCTCACTTCGGTTGAGTTTGTGCTGAGACACTTTATTTAGGGGGCTTACTAGTAATTTTTTTCGTCACATACACACACAAACACAGACATAAAAACACACCTACACATACACACTCAGGCATTTCATGACCTCGTTGAGCTGAGTCAAATGATATATGGCACTATAGTTCTAACTATAGTTGTTCTGTATTTTTTTCAGCTATTTAACGTTACGATATCTACTCAACCATAATCATGGTATCTTCTGAAGATCAAAAACACTATGAGATAATCTGGGATGTTCTAGGTCATCCAAGATGTGCCAAAGCACAGAACTTAGCATTTACAGTTGTAACTATAGCTTCGGCTATACAAAATTCCGATAGGTATTGAAATATGTTCATTGAATCTTCTGAAAGATCAAAAGATATAGACCAAAAAAACTGAGAGGTTCTAGGTCGTTCAAACTGTTTTTGAGTTGAAAATATGTAAATGTTGTTTTTTTTTCAGCTAAACAAAGTTATGGTATATATTCATGTATGTAACATGATTGTAAATATAATTGTATAGCCTAAACAGGCTACAGCTACAAATACCGACCCTAAGTCCAGTACTCCAGGACAAGTTGGATGACTTAGAACATCCCAGATTATCTCATACTGTCGGCTGCTCTTCCATAAGATTCAATAGAGATAGTTGAATACAAGGCGTACATTTGGGCATCTGAAAAAGCTACAGTTTCAATTGTAGATCCTACGTTAACTATTGAACAGTTTGGTATGAACCCGAACATCTCAAGTTTTATCAGAATGTTGGTTAACCTTCCAGAAGATCCAATGAATATTGTTGAATACATATCGTAAGTTTGTCTAATTTCAAAACTATAGTAACAATTGTAGATCCCAAGTTCTGAGCTTCAGAGATGTTTGGATGATCGAAAACATCACAGATTATCACATAATGTCTGCTGACCTTCCAGAGGACTCAATGAACATGGTTGAATATATATCATAAATTAGTATATCTGAAAAAGCTACCGTTACTATTGTGTATCCTAAATTTTGAACTCCAGAGCAGTTTTATTGGCCTAGAAAAATAATGTTTACCCCAGATTATCTATCCCAGATTATGTTTATCCCAGATTATTATTATTGACCTGAATCCTAGAGGGTTTGAGCTGTTTAATTGAATACCTGTAACTAGAAATGAGAAGAAAAAATAGTATTTTCCATTTAATTCCAACTACCTTTGTTTATCTTGACAGATACGCGTATTGCGTATACAATGTGCAGACTTCTTCAGTGTCTCGTACTAATAACTCGACTTATTGGCCTTTCAAAAGAATCGATGCACTTTATTGAATACATATCGCTAATTTGTACAGCTAAAAAAGCTACAGTTACAACTGTAGAGTCTAAGCTATGAACTCAAGAATACTTTGGATGACGTAAAACATCCTAGATTATCTCAAAATATCTCCTGACCTTCCAAAAAATGCAGATCCTATGTTCTGAACTTCAGGACAGTTATCTCAGAAAATCTGTTGATCTTTCCTAAAACTATTCATTTACATGGTTAAATATATATCGTAACTTTGCATAATCAGAAAAGATATAGTTAATGCTGTAGATTTTTCGTTCCGAACTTCTTTATGTTCAGGATGTTCTGGGTTGAAAGTCAGGCCTTAACTGCAAACATGTTTTATTTTTCCCTGATGAAATAGTCGATTTGCAACAAGTTGCCGAAAATTGTGTTCATTTTTGTTCAGTGTGTGATGTTATCCAAGCATTTTTCTACACAAAGTCTTTTCACAATAAATTAACAAATACTCAGATCACTTACTTGTTTGGCAGCAACAACTGACTGTCGTTTTTGTGCATAATGCTGATAAAGCAATGTTTTTTGGAGTAAATCATAGGTTCTCGAACATGAGTGCAGCAATTCCCATTACAATATATCCTTAGGAGCGCAGCAAATCATCAATCTTCAAATCAACACAAAAATGGTTTGATTATTACTCTAAACGAACTTTCTGTCAACAACCTTGAATTTTTTTTTGCAATAGTTGTGAGTTTTCAGCTGAACAAACGTCCCATAAAAATCAAACATTTCGACACGCACATAATTTCCAGCAAACACTAGCAGAAGTCAAACATTCCCTTATTAAACTCTTATCCCAAAAAAAACATCAATGCTGAATAACTGTTTGTTCGAACAAATTTAGAGAAGTTGTTCAGCTTTTTCATCTAGAAAGCTGAATAACTTCTGCAAATTTTTTTTGAACAAGTGGTTATTCGACACTGATGTTTGCTGGGGGGGTCAATTATAAAAGTCAAGTCAAGCTACTTTACTCGACACTTGCCACTGATGAGGTGAGAAAAAATGCGCATTACAGGAGCCGGCAGTATCTGATCGACTGTTAATTTTAGTGTTGAATTTTATCAAAATGTTATCGAAAAATTACACCATGCAGAAAGTCAGGACTTTCATCAATTTTTCTGTAATTTTTTCGCTGTACCAAAGATTTTTTTCGAAGAAGTTATCATTAAAACGTGGACAAGCATCGATCTATTTCAAAGATGATTAAGCAAACTAATTTAGGCGTGACGATACTGAAGCTATTGACAGTATTATTTCTTATATGCAGTAATCCATCTCACCTCAATGATTTTATCTCGACATTCTGGTAAAGCATTCAAAGTTTTTTTCTAAGCTCTTAGTACCCTAAGTGAGATTTTTTTCAAATCTAAATTCATTTCAAATTTAATATTTTTGCATTTATTGAGAAGAATTCTCGAAAACTTCTTTGATAAATTGAGGAACTTCTTGAATTTTTGTTCGACATGGAGTATTCATAAGGGCCAATGTCGCAAACGTAAACAATGGCTTCTTCCACAAATTTCTTCAATATTCAAAATCGCTCAAGTTAACTACCACTTCTATTGTAAAGGGGAACTCCCCTTCTGTACTGTTATCATGATAATTCAATATGATTAAGTTAGCATTACCGAGAAATATGCGGAAGAAGCCTTTGTTTACGTCTGCGACATTTGCTCTTATGAAAATTCCGTCCGCAGTTCATGATTTTCTGCAAACGTCAATTCCTCAACCCGCTCCTTCGCTTTACCCAAAACATGTCGATTACTATGATCACAAACTCGTATACTAGCAGGTTACCAGACAGACGTACGTGTGGAAACTTTTAGTTTGTCTTTGGTCATTAGATATTCAATGTGTTTTTTTTTCATTTACTCTCACGGAAATGTTAGACATAGCAACTGTGACGACAAAAGTGATGCTTCGTTTAGAAACAAACCAATGCAAGAGCTCGGAATCTTCGCCTTACAATACCGATACGCTATACACGCTAAGACCAGAATACCGAAGATTCGGTAAAAAATACCGATAACTTCACAAAAGTGCACATACTGAAATTATCGGTAAACATGGATTACTTAAATTTCGGTACTGTTGGTGACAAGCGAAAAACGCTTTTTTGCTGTTTTGGGTTTTTGGAATGCTATAATAAAAATGTTTAAAGCAAGGTTGTAAGATCTATTTTTTCGGATTTATTCCCCACTAAACGGATCAGAAAAATGTGAACAGGTAGGGTATTTTATTTCCAAGTAGTAATTTTTATTCCAAGTAGACATGGCTGCTTGCTGACCACAAAATATGATTTTTCCATTTAAATACATATAATACTCTCCCAGTTTGGTGCAGTTGTCAGACAAATAATGTAAGGGTATTCTCCTGATGGTAGAGCATTGGACCACTCTTCGACAGGCTGAAATATATTGAATAAATTAGTATGTGTATATGAATCAAGTGCAATTCATTTCAATTTTTGAGATTCGTCATATGATTTACATACAAATTGAATAATTAACTTACCTCCCAGTTTTTTCCTTGTATCCGCATCGATTAATAATGTCAATTCCTTCATATTTCCAGTGATCTACAATTGAATAATAAAAAAAAATATATTTCATTGGAATAAGGTAAATATTTCAATTCTGGAGGAATTTGCGAAGTCGTTTCTTCGTCTGTAAACAAACTTTACAATCGTCACAATTTTTCACGAATAACAGCTCAGTTCCTCTATAGAATTTTGCTGTTAGTGTCCTGAATTTAACTATAGCCCGCAACTATTGGCTAGCAATCGACTATGCGAATGTTTATTTCCAAGCACAGAACCGCCTTTACAAATTTTTCCGGAATTTTCATGATCCGCTTAAGGTAAATATTTCTACTCACCCTTCGGGTTGGCTGCCACAAATCTCAGTCCCTACAGCTGGTTTTTTTTTCTATATTTTAAAACAAAATTCGAAACTATTTAGCCTGAATGCGAGGAGGCGGTACAATTGCAATAAGTCCTAAACTTCGCAATGGCGGTAGTGTTGTTTCTCAGATGCAGTGCAGTGATAAAATTTTACTTAAACATTTTAAAATCAACTTTACCTAAAAAATAAGTAAAATTGATCGTAATCAGTCGTTAAATTGTACCGAAATTTTAGGTTTTACTACCTAATTTAATTTTCGGTAAAACTAAAACCTAATTTTCGGTAACCTTATCTTAGCGTGTATCCATGGTTGATTAAGAAGAGGAGAAACATAGGCTCTCTCAAAAGCAACAGTGATGCCAATGCTGCCACTCAACAGCATTATTAACCATTGAATTCTATTGGAGAGCCCCAAAACACATTGTTTTTATTGCATATGATAGTGACAAATGATGTACAATATAATAATAAGCATAGATAAAGCTCCACTGACTGGATGGAACATGAAATAAATAGTAATTTCAGATCTAAACATGAAATAAATTTAACTCAATGTTCATCATCACATTCTGGGAACATTCTGGCATAGATGTGAGAAGGAGCAAAATGCAAAATACACAGAGGCAACAGTTGAGAGAACTTCTGCAGCAGGTAGGAAAGTGATGGTTTTCTAAATGATGTATTTTAAATTTCAAAATGACAGTAACAAATTAGTATTTTATCATGATTTTTGCTTCGAATCATTAGCCCAATTAGCCCAATATGTTCGTTTAATTAAAAATGAAATAATTTGAAAAAAGTAGGACTTTTAGACCAATTTCCTTACAACTGATCAAAAAGTCACCCCTGATTATATGTATAAATGTAAAAATCCCAATCCTCCCAATCAGTATTTTCGATTTGACGTGAAAAACTAACTAGAAATTGTCATTTTTTTTCACTCAAAACACTGCTCTTGTTTTCATGATTTTTACCATAGGTCCATGAACAACAGGGTGTCTCACAATAGGTGTCACTAAAACAAAACGGGATTACAGCAAAACAAATCAACCAAATCATAGCATTTTATTTTCATTTGCAAGATACGTGTTATAGAAATAAACCGCATAAATTCAATTTGAATATCTCGCCCTTTTCCTTGATAAATGTGCGAAAACGCTTTGTAAACCCATCGCAGCTAGCAGGCACGATTTCCTGAGGAATTTGGTCTCAAATATCAACCAAATGTTTCTTGAATCGATCTAAAGTACGCCCTTTCGTAGGGCCTGTATGTTGAAGCATATAACCTCAAAGAAAGTAGTCAAGTGGGTTAAGATCCGGCGAAGATGCAGGACATTCTTCTCATGTGATGAAATCGGGCAAATTTTCCGCGCACCACGCTTGCGTCTTCTTTGCCTTGTGAGCTGGAACTGAGTCCTGTTGGAAACAATATGACGTTTTCCCATACAGTGTTGAAGCTCAAGGAAGCAGATGGTTCTTCAAAATCTGGTCGATGTTATATTCAGTGTTGATTTTCCCGACAGCTTCTATAAACAAAAGAGGAAGTTTCCCTTTTCGTGAAACGGCGCCCAATACCATGATTTTCGATACATTCTGACAGCGTTATACAGATATTTTATCTCTTGGAATATTGGCAAGAATGTTGCCATATACACGATCATTTCGTAGATTATGAATGAGGAAGAGCTTTTCATCCGAATGTAAAATCGCGCAGTCACCAAACCAAACCAACCAAAAAAAAATCTGCTTCTTTAGACCCTGGCTTGCTTTTGAAACTCCGTCAACCCGTGAACCCGGTGTTTCTTGTACGGCTTACATTCCAGATCATGTCCAAGGAGCCTGTTCATTGAAGCAGGGTACATTTGAAATTTTTTTCCCAATTTACGGCCAGATACGGCCGGATTACGTCTTCATCGCTCCCTCACACATTTGATGTTTTTCTTCGTTGTGGAAGTTCGTCTGGCACCTCCTTTGTGTTTAATTAAGGACATTTCCAGATTCCTTGAACCATTTCAAGGTACGAAAAACAAAACGCTTACTCAATCTGAACTGCTTAAGCCTATTGAATATCTAAGTCAAAGTTTTTGCAAAAGCAATTTTAAACTTGCTCCCGTATGGCTTCTATGGTAGCAAACGGAATCGCTTATTCATCTTCAGCTACAAGCTGTCATAAGAATACACTCAAAACCGGTGTAATCAATTCCGCTGTAAAAATTCCCCAACTGAAATAAACCAAGACTGGAAAAAGGTGACACCTATTGTGAGACACACTGTAGTTAACTAAGTGATTTAGCTAACGGTGTGTTTTTGCTTGTTCTGGAGTTCGTGACCCTATCACGGATTGATTTTTCTCGTATGTAAGAGCCAGTGCTGTAAAAAGTCATTTTGTTAAATTAGATAAGTTTACCAATAACTTGGTTCAACAGCTGAATTTATGAATTGTGTGTATGATTAAATTGTACCTCTTGACATGACAAATTCTACAACTTTGTTAAAAAGTGCATTGCCCTAACTGGTGTATGGAAAATGTTTTATCGATGAAAAGAATCAAGCACAACAATTTCGTCACACGTGCTATTGTAAAAATCAGCTTCTGGAACGAGTTGTTTGCAAATTTAGCGCATTGGGTCCAAATGACTGGTAAGAGCCAAGTTTCGTGTACTAACTATGTCAATTGAGATAATAACGAAGCATTTCTTATTATGTCTCTATTCTCACGGTGAAAATCGTTTGAACAGAACTCCGGTAATCATCACATGATATCATGGGTATTCTGATGACCTGAGATTCCCATATTAACCGGTATAAACCGGAAATCCGCATACAATATAATAGGAGTGATATTCCGAATAACGTCACGGCAATTCTCATCACGCAGATGAAAATTTAATAAATTTGAACAAATTTCGAAGAACGAATACATAATCAATTATGAGTGAAATGATAAATTGATCATGCGGTTTACTCTTCTTCTATTCCAGATAACTCAACGAGCCGACCAGAAGCAAACGAAGGTATGTATTGCCACCGAATGAAAGTATGTTGTCATCTTAAACAAGCAAACAATTTTAAACCATCTTTCTGCGTCATCACGCTGTTCCGTTTGAACCATTCGTTAACCAAGGATCTTCACGGGAATAAACACATCTACTTAAGGCGGATAAAAAGCTAGTCTTTTATGTAGGTACTGGCGCGTAACTCTCAAGTGACGAGCACATCTCTGTTCCCTGAAATGGCTGCTAACAACCGAACCGTCGTACAGCGGGAAACGCCTTCAGATATGCTGTATCATTAGCAGCTCGTTGCTCCATTCGCCGCGTTAGAGCCAAATTCGCCCTTTAGCTTTCACGAACATGTCAGCCGCGTTTCTCGGCGGGTGGAGGCAAAGTAAAGTGCGGCTGAAATGCTTCCTTCTTTCGCCTCTTTGTGCTGCGTCACCAGCCACTCACTCGCTTCAAGTGTGTGCCGCTTTATCGGTGAACCTTCTTTATCTACAGAGGCGAAATGTGAATTGTTCAGCATCAAGGCACTTCATACGACTGTTTAGGTTGTTTGCAATTGATTTCCAGGACATTTGACTTCAGTTCACAACTATTAAAACTATTAAGAATTTCAACGAAACTTTACCCGAGCTCTTACTTAAACTCGAAAGCTCTTCAAATCCCCCGGTACAGTTTAACCGTTCCTAGCTCCAAACCTGTCAACCCATTTCAACTGGCTAAAGCTCGTTAATCGCATCATATACTGGATAACTAATTTGTGGCTTTTGGCACCGCTCCCAACTAGTTCTGGTTTCTGTGGACTCGTGAATCAATCTATGCCACCGCCATTCAAGCCCCAATTTCCAATCCTGGATCGTTGAACTATTTTTCAATCAGACTTCCCCGCGTGCCTCAGTCATTCATATCGGCGTCGGGGGCAGTGGCGAAGTGTCTGTTGTTGCGATTATGCCACGGATGTCATTTTCCAGCTTTTCCAGATCACATATCGGTGCGGTAAGGATGCTGGTGGCGGTGGCTGCAAAAATTAGATTCCCATCACGTTCGCTTATAAATTCTTAATTTAATCGATTGACAAACAGTGCGGGTGTGATGCGGTTGGGAGCCCGGGGATTCGCGTCGTTGTCGTCGTCATTGCCGCCGCCGCCGTGCGGTTCTACCTAGCGGGGAGTTTTGATGGCAGATTTTGTGTTATGTTTTGTATGCGGTCGCTCCGGGTTCGGAAAGGGCCGGGCGTTGGAGGTCGGGATGCTTTCATTGTTGTCGATCCGTTTGCGATAACCGTTGCACTGCTCTGCGTGTCATGTTTTCGGAAGGTGTTCACATTTATGCTCTCGGAGCCCATTTGGGCTGTGTCATAAAACATAATGTGGGTTGAGCTCGGTACGGTTGCAGACATGAAAGACATTGAGGTTGAAATTGTGCCACAAAAGGTGTCATTCGTTCGTTGGCAGCAGGTTGATTAGCGCTTAAATGTTTTGCTAGGATCGCGGGGATTTATTGATTTTCAGGGAGTGAGGAAGGCATTTTTGGACGTTTGTTTGGTTAATTAAATTTTCAAACAGTGCACGGTTCACATCATACAAAACTCAGATAAACTTAATGCGAAACGTATTATTTACACTTCATAAACATTGTAAATTGTTCTGAAAGCATAAAAATGAACTTAGTAATAAACATATATTGTCTTAGAAATAACATACTCCATCCATTGGAATGTCTGAACTGTCTTTGGGAACGTGCTTCTTGGGTACGCCTTGGAAGCTCCTCGGAACCACCTTTCGGTATCAATTCGGGGAGAGGGCTATTTTGTTTGTTAAGCACCCACTATATCTAACTACTTAGGGTTTTAGTAGTTAGGTCGTCCCTTCGACCTGCCTTTGGTCGTTTCGCCATTTTTGTTGGAGATCAAGGACTGCTATGCATACCGCTTCCCAGATATCCCGGTCTTGGCACATCCTCTGAACCAAATTATCCGGAGTCGTGTCGTGACCGCTTACGGCTATCATGTCGGATTGCCTATTGGCATCATCCCCGCTAGGACGCAAACCGCGTTGCGTGATACCGTTGCATATTGCTCCACAATGCCAATGTAGTGCGATGCCGTAAGTTCCACTTCTTCGATGGATTCACCACATATCTCCAGGGTGATGTCGTCCTCGAACCCGACTATCTTTACCCCGTTCGGGAACTCAAGCCGCAGTACCTCATCGTACATCGTTTTTCATAACACCGGACCCAGGATCGAACCATGTGGGACGCCTGCGGTGATTTGAACACGTGTCTGTCCCACCTCTGTATTGAACACCAGTACGCGATTCTGGAAATTACTTCCCAGAATCTTGTAAAGGTACCCAGAAACCCAACTGGCGCTATTGAACGCATTTCTCACGTCAAGGGTGACCACTGCACAGTATCGTAATCCTCGCCTCTTGCGTTTGATTGCCACTTAAGCCGTCTTGGTGACGAACAGAATGACATCCACCGTCGACTTCCCTTTACGGAAGCCAAACTGGTTGTTAAACAGACCGCCTATACCCTCCGTATATCTTGTCAGTCTGTTGAGGATTACCCTCTCGAGCACCTTACCCGCTGTATCCAACAGACATATAGGTTTTTATGTCGATGGGTCCCCAGGTGGCTTCCCTGCCTTTGGTAGCAGTGCTAGAGTCTGGATTTTCCAGGCGTCCGGGAAGACGCCCTCGTCCAGACATCTTTGCATCGCCGCCCTGAACATTCCGGGCGCCAGTGAGATAGCCGTTCAGAAGGCCAGGTTCGGTATACCGTCAGGTCCTGGCGCTTTGTTTACCTTCGTCCCCTTCATCCGCGGTGCCATCATGGGGCGGCCAGGGACTCTGGCCGTGACTTGGAAAGAGTCTCCCGATGATGACCTGCAGTAGCTCTGATGATTGCTCGGAAGGAGCTGTCGTGCCCTTAGTTTTAGCCATTACCACCGCATAGGCGTCACCCCATGGATTCGCGTTGGCTTTCGAACACAGACCCTCAAAGAAGGCTCGTCTGCTGGCGTTTATCTCTTTCTTAAGTGCAGCCATAGCGGTGGCTAACACTGCGTGGCGCTCCGATCTTTCCTGATCCGATCGCGCCTTTTGCACCCTTCTTCTAGCTTGGTGGCAAGATCTCCGGAGGTCTGCGATCGTCTCTGTCCACCAGTAAACCGGCAGTCTTCCATCCCTAGGTTTGACCTTTCTGGGCACGTCGAACACTCGTGTGAGAATTGATACGAGTTGATCCCCACGAGGATTTTGGGTACCGCTCAAGCCCTGTCCCCACTCTAGCGCCTCTTTCAATACTTCCTTATCAAAGTACGACGTCCTCCATCTGCGGACGAACGGAGTGGGTGCTCCTTCCTCTGCGCACTGCCTAGCTCTGTAGGTGATGCTGGCCAAGGCCTCCTGCAGAATCTGGGCCCTTTGGTTGGTCAGGCGACTGCCCCATTCTAACGCCCAGGCGTTAAACTCGCCCGCTACCACCTGCAGACTGCGGCCAGTTAACTCTGTTGTCATTCGATCCACCATTCGCGAGAACTGATCAACCGACCATTTTGTTGGTGCGTTGCAGCTGCAAACGAATACTCCGTTCACTTTTGCAACCGCAAAGCCCTCGTTTGAGGTGGACACTACCTCCTGGACCGGGAACATGCCCATCATCCATATTGCCGCCTTCTTACTCCTATCCGCAACCCAGTTTCCGTTACTGGCAGGGATACGGTATGGGTCGGATATTAATGCAATATCCGTTCCCGACTCGCGATCTGCCTGACGCAACAGTTGCTGGGTCGCCTCACAGTGGTTTAAGTTCAGCTGTGTTTCTTGCACTGTGTTTGGCTTTAGGTCTACCCTTGTAGGCCGGAAACTTGGGGCCCCCCGTGACGTGTTTGTCGGCTGGTTTCCCAGAGCACCTCATACATTTGGGGGGCTCCTTACAGTCCCGAGCCTTGTGGCCTTTTTCGCCGCACCTTCGAGCAAAGATCGCGCCTGTCAGGGCCTTTGCAAGTTCCGCAACGACGATGTGCTGTCTACTGGCTAGGCACTTTTGATAGCAAGCCTTCGGCAGAGCTGGTGCCAAACCGGGACCATTCCACTTCCTGATGTTTTTCCGCTTTTAAGCACGGCTGCAAGCCGGTGCAGACGACATTGCTTGGACGCTTTCCTGCAGACACGTATGCGTTGTCGTGGCAAGCTCTATCTTACATTGGGTCATGATGGCCGTGGCGATTTCGCCGGCATCCGTGATCTCATCCAAGTTTTTGCACTGGAGAATCACTAACGTGACCAAGGCACATACCTCCACTCCCTAGTAGCACACTTGTTGCCATTCAGTTGAGTAACTAAATATGACTTGCTGTCATAACGTTCAGCCAGTTTCTTGTACGCTGGGCCGCTTCAGCTTAGTGTATCCTTCTTAAGCTCGAGGATCATTTCACCGGTGCGAGTGCGGCGGATACTCCGCACATCGGCGCCTAGATCCGCGAGCTTAGCCGTCGCCACGCATCGCCTTTAGTACCTCGGAGTAGTAAGACTCGTCGGTCTTAACGATGAGGGCCTCATCGAGGTTACGCCTTCGCGCTAAGCTTCTGTGTTCCTTTTATTTTTGAGATTTGTTTCCCTTTTTCCGAACCTTGGTCCAAGGGTTTTCCCTATCTCTGGAAGGGGCGTCACTCGTTGGTCGTCCCGCAGGACGTGCTGTTGGACCCGTTCGACACAACACCTTGCAATCTCTACCCTTGCGTACCAGCGTTTGCCGTGCGGTCCGCACTGCGTTGCACGTCGATACCCGCCACCTGTTTGAGCGTCCCCGTATGCGGCGTTCCGCTGGCGACCGGCCTTGCCATCCGGCACTTTGCGGCCGCTGCTTAGCCACTACGCTGCGGTCTCCCGGCATGCCACCTGTACGGCCTACGAAGCTGCAGTAAGCTGTGTTTAAGGTCCTTGCTGATGTTGTTGCGAGACGACGTAAAGTCGATTATCGCATTCAGCTGTTCAGCGACTACCAGCACTTTTGGAAGCGTATCATGCTTCGTCTCCATGGTCCGCATGAGCCAACGCCCATCTATGGCCTTCCCCGTTTTTACCGAAGACCCCCGCATCCGAGGCTGTGCGCCGCAAGTGTTTGTTCAGGCGATCTGAAGTCGTTTTGGCGACGGTCGTCTCTCGTCGTGCATTCAGCTGTCCAGTGGACAACGCCTCGCCGCTATCCTTACCCATGGACCGCACACGAGTCGTATACATCTAATGGCTTTTCCCGTTTTTAGTCGAATATCGCATATCGTGGCCTATCGTGCCTCCATTCGTGTCGGATGCATCGCCTGATCCTGCTTTCATTACCAGGCAAGGTCTCTAAATCGCTACGACAAATCAACTCGTTTGCTGTATTGCACGTCGCTCCATTCCGATAGCCATTTTTGCATTCATCCTATAAGCTGTTATCATGAACCACGTGAAGTCGTCGCCATAGTGATCCCATGGTTATCTATGCAAGCTTGGGCTGCAGAGGCCATGCTAGGGTTGGCGTGGGCCTTTATGGGGACACCGCGTTCAGAACCAAATCGGCGTAGGTCAGGATGGGCATCTGAGCCTACTCCCAACCGGCTAGCATAGCCGGTCGGTGGAGATGGAACGTACTGAAGGCCTGCCAAGGTTTTAGTGGGTCGGAGACAGCCTATGCTGCATGAAACCTCGCCATTTCCTGTAAGTGTCAACCGACAGTACTGAGGGAGACGACATAGGTGCCAGCCCAAAGTCTTGGTTCCGTAACGTGATTCTGTTAATGCGCCAGTTTCCGTAATTGAGGTTTTACTGACATTGACCCCAATGCGCCGTGTGGCGCACCCTCTATAGTTTGTTTAGCCGTTAGGCTCATTTATCCGTTTAAGAGGAACCTAACGTTTCCAAAGTGCACAGCGGGGAGGCGAACTACACCGCACTCCAGTCCAAACGGCTTGACCTGGTACATTTGTACATTATCCGGAGGGGTCTTGAAGCGAAGTTCGTATTTCAGCAGGACAACGACCCAAAGCATGCTTCCAAGAAGACCAAGTCTTTCTCAATGGCCACCACAAAGCCTGGATCTGAATTCCATCGAGAATGTGTGGGCGATTCTAGATGCCAGGGTTGACAAAACTGGTGTTACCAATAAATTCAACTATTTTGAAGCCCTGAAGCGCGCCTGGGAAAAGCTTGATCTACAACACCTAAGGAACCTGCTGGAGCGCATGTCGAAGCGCCTGCAGCTAGTCCTGAAGGCCAAAGGAGGTAACATACATTATTAAAATGCCTTTATTGTACTTAAACTAATCTTCCCAGAAGCCAAAATGAAGTTGGCATTTCTTTTGTAATTGCTTATTTTCAACACGAATTGATTTTGTTTTTCTTCAAGCCGAACTCATTTTTTAATACTATTTCATGATAGAAACTTAAAAAGAATATGAAAAATAAGATATCAAAACAGTCTACAGTTTGTTTACTCTAATTTGAACCAAACAAATCTAGACAAAATAGTCAAAAGCTCATTTGTAAACAATAACTTCTAGCGTATTACTCTGGGATCTGCTTGCTCCCACAAACAGAATAGCACCAGAAACAGATACAGATGGTTATTACCTTCCTGTCGGTAGGGGATATAGATGTTAGAAACCTGGCATTTCCAGGAGATTTACTTTTAAGGTCATTGTTTACAATTATTACTTTCGACCTTTTGACGATTTTGTCTAGAGATTAGAGAAATTCAAAAAATGATGAGGTGAGCACTTTATCTTGCCTATCAGTGTACGTGACACCCCTCTCCGAGCACCAAATGTGCAAAGTATTCTTTCACGTGTCCAGATAAATTCGAATTAATTTTGAAACTGTGATGCTTTACTATTCAAATAACTATTTAATTGACACTTGGTTAAATACCGTAGACACAACAACAATTTTATTCACACGCTTCCAGTATACCAGTGATCCTCATAGCAAAAGATAAGCGAAAATTCGATTCAACGATTTGACAACGGTGTTTATTTTATTCACAGAGGCTGATAACACTTGCCGCAGTGCAAAATTTGCACGATTGGCTCAGATTTGACAGCTCTCGCTGCACGATTGGCTCAAAAATGGCTGCTTCCGCATATCTCTTACTATGAGGATCACTACACGCTCGTTTGAAAGTACTCAAAACTGAGTAGAAAACAACTCAGTTTCGTTAAAAGTGGAACTACCCTAATTAGAGTAATGAGAGGGTTACTCATTTTTGAATAACTAGGCCACCTGTCAAAATTAGAGTAAACACGACTCAGTCACGCTTGTTTGTAATTTCTCAAAACTGAGTAGAAAACGACTCAGTTATGTTAAAAATGGAAATACTCAAATTAGAGTAACTATAGGGTTACTCATTTTTGATTAACTAGTTCACTTGTCAAAATTAGAGTAAACACTACTCAGGACCTAATTTTAGCTGATTTAACAATCTAAGTGAAGTCTACGCATTACCATTAACACCCGATGCACCCTGACGGAATGTTTTTATTCTATTATTTATTTATTTATAAGTAGTAGTTAATTTTTTTTCTATTATTGATTTTTTCGGATCGTCTAGAACAGCTTGACGGCGAACGTCCGACGGGAATCTTGTAGTATTGGTTGTACGCTGGAGATGTGGCTGCTAAATCCTTTAAAGTAGCGATACTTTAGTTTTGTTTCCAAAAAATACATTTTCCTTACCTTTCAATTTCCGAACCGTCTCAATATCAATAGTCAATGCATTGAATGAACCTTGTACTGAACCACGTTGTTCGTTTTTGACAGCTTTATTATAATTACTCTATTTTAACAAGTATAGCGCTTTTACGATCAGAGTAGCATTTACTCAGTTTCCTTATTTCAAGTTACTGAGTTTTTGACATTTAGCATGGAAAAAATATACTGAGTGAAAGTTACTCTATTAAGAGTAGATCTGAACGAGCGTGTACAGTATACGAATGAGAATGACAGTTCCTCCCAGGACCGTACTTCAGGATTGCCACCAAAGTCGTTCTTTCTAACAGGGTCGTACTGAAGTACCACACAAAACGATTCCCTGTACCGAAACCAATCGATTGCACAACTTTTGTTGACATGTAAACAAATATGTCACCGCAAAACACACTAAACAAATGTAAGCCATTTTAGAGTAATAACTGTTTGAAACCTACTTTTCAATACAATCTTTATGCCTTCTCTCCTATTTATGTAGGCTACACAAATGTGCACCAATGTGCCCAACTCTTTCTTGTTGAATTAAATAAAAAATGCTCGCGTTTATTTGTGATGGTTCCAAAAAAAGCGTTAAAGTTTTTTATTGATTTTTTTTTTAAAGAGATCAACTGATGTTTTATTTAAAATTTCCTAGTGTTCCAATAGAAAGCGTTCTACTAGTACGCTCGTGAAAGTGTTTTTTAACTGAATCTAAAAAGTGGACACGTATAGCATGGACAGAATAATTATAAGCATCGACATTTGAACAGTAAACTCCCTTGAAGAATTTTTCAGTACGCCTTTTGGAGTGAAATACAAAGTTGTTGAGAATGCTGGTTTGTGACGAGAATTGTTTAACTGCAAAAACTTCAAAAGAAGGTGGGTATAGGGTAGGTAACGACTCAAGCACGCCGGGATCCTTTTTCAAGCACGGGGTTAACCTTAACCTATAACGCGCATTTTTTGCAGTATGGTGCTCCATCTAGTGATATGATATATGATGAACTGGATTATTGCAGAACAAAAAAAAATCTGCTAGAATTTATTTTTGTGTCCATATTGGGCTACATTGTGCAGTGCACCAGGTGCACTTATTAACAAGACGTAACGGGTGAAATTTCGGAGGGTCCTCCCTTAGCTCAGTTGGAATTGGCACAGGTACAAAGAAATACCATGCTGGAGGTGACTGGGTTCGATTTCCGATTCGATCAAGGAATTTCTTTGTTAAGGAAAATTTCTCAACTCCCTGGGCTTAGGGATGATTGTTCTTGCCACACAATCATACTAATGTAAAAATGGCACTTGGCATCGAAAGCTCTCATAAATAATTGTTGAAGTGCATTTAAAACACTAACATGAGAGCAAGCAATTAGCGAATTGTGAAAGCAATAAGCATGAAATGCTAAAAGAAGAAGAACCGGGGAAATTCATAAACAGTGTTCGAAAACTAATTGATAGATTTCATTCTAAAAAACGGGGGAAAACGCGCATACAAATGCATGGATCAAATCTTACGATTGAGATCTACGTTTCTTGTAATGAAAAAAGTTAAAATATTAAGTAATCAATTTTCCAACCTTTTTAAATTTAATTCTTAAAACAATTGATTATGCTGAACTATAATTTTTGCATACCACTTATATAAACTCGAATTCGAAACCGTTAGTGTGGGCAATAAATCAATGATAAGTCGAATCGTTCCCACTTCAATCACGCTCTTATCTCGCCCTCCATGGTGTTGTCTTAAAGAGCAGTGTACAGCTCACGTAGGATGATTAATTCATGTCCTGGGCGAATCGCTCGTCCAGGACTACGTGTCGTTTCCATCGGCAAACAACCCACCAATCACCGAAGCCCGCAACCGTGTATCGCAATTCACGTATCATTCGATAAATTAATGATCCCTCATTCCCGAAAATCCCACGTGACATCCAACGTACTCAACGCACACGCCAAGGACCACGCGGTTCAGTTGGAATGATCAATGAATGGCAGCCATGCGTCCTCCACCCACGATTCCGTGGGGCTTCGAATCGAACAACAGCCATCAACCAGTCATCTTTGAGTGGGATTGAGTAATGACTGCTTTTGCGCTTTCCGGCGGCAGGGACAAACCCACACGGGGCTTCAAGTGCGAGTTCCACGGAGGAAGCAATTCCAAGAGAACCACTTCCAAAAGCAGTCAGGTGCTAATCGAGTTTGATGGTTGATGGGTGAGCAGAAGCTGGTGGAAGTGGTGTGAATAATAAACACGATATTAATAAGCGGAAAGCAATGCTGGGCTCGGGGCGCTGGCAGTGCTGGTTGGCGTTCAGCGCGCTTTTCTTGGGCCGTGGATTGTTGACACTCGAGATTTGCGAGATAGAACATGATCCCCAAAAGGATGGCGGAGGCCGTGTTTCGGAGCTTGTTATACCAAAATGATCTCGCTGATTTATTTTTCATTTTACTTTGCGTTGGATAATGAAAATTTGAGGTTTTAGAGGGCAGATAATTTCCAATTACATCTATCAGAAACCGATTTCAGTTCACATTTACTTCAAACAAGATAAGAGCCACGATCTCCGACAAACATCTGTTGTTGTCAGAAAAAAAAATCATATTAAAGCTCCCACCGCTTATTGGATTACTTCCAAGTCCTGTGACCGCGAATGAAAATCCCACGACAACCATTAAGTATCATCCCAACAGCAAATTCGCAGTATCTCACTTCTGTTGCTGTCGTTTGCCGTCGTTGTCTTTTCTCCGCCTCTGACCGCCGTTTCTGTTGACTGTCCCTGCGGTATCAAAATGACCTACTTTTAAGTTCGCTGGTTGCTTCTATTTTGCACCTAATCCAGCGGACGCGGCCCAAAACTGTCGTGAAAACGCTTCAAGCAATCACAGTGAGAAAAAAATAATACCGCCGCGTTCATCCGTTCCCCTTCCCTAGTTAGAGTGGGATTTTTTAAACTTCCTTCAGTTGATTCTGAGCAGCGAAACGAAGCTGTCTTCATCGGATGTTTGGTGGGTATTCACTTCCTCTAAACTCGAATGGCAGTATGATCTACTGATGCTGCTTGCTTCGAGAGAAAATTATTTTCAGGAAAGATATCGCATTGACGCTTAACAGAGTACCACGCAATTGTGGGGATACCTCAACTAAAAGATGTCTTAAGGAGTGTATCGAAAATAAGCTATCCACAAACTTTCTTTCAAATTATGTTGAAAACTGATATTTTATTCATACCAAAAATTGATCCTTTATTGTACGAGGTTAAACTTTAACATAATGAAGACCGGATGAAATTTAAGTTATTCCTTCACGAATTTTCGAACTTTGGATCGAATGCTCTTCATCAAGTTCCGGACAAGTGTTGCATCGCATTTTTTGGATGCTTGAGCCCAATTTTTTTGAACTCCTGCATGTTCCCAGCTGCCTCACCAGTCTTCTTGAAGACCCTCTTCACGATTGCCCAGTAACGTTCGATGGGTCGAAGCTGAGGGCAATTTGGTGGATTGATATTTTTCTCAACGAAATCTATACCCTTTTCCGCAAGCCAATTGAGAGTGGTTTTGGCATAGTGAGCCGACGCTAAATCCGGCCAAAACACTGGAGGTGTACTATGCTTCTTATATAAAGGCAACAATCTCTTCTGGAGACACTCAGATCGATAGATTTCCGCATTTATAGTTCCGGTAGGTTGACTTCAAACCACAGGAACATATTGCTTGCCATACCAGTACCTTTCGACCGAATTTCTCCACTTGAATCGACCTGTCCGCATCGCTTACATCCTCCCCAACGACGGCAGTAAAGTATTGTGGACCTGGAAGGGTTTTTGAGTCCTCCTTTACATAGGTCTCATCGTCCATCAAAACGCATGCATCCGGACGCTGCAAAAGACGCGAATACAATTTTCGGACCTTGTTGCTGCTCGCTTCTTCTGTTCTGCACTTTGTTTCGAGATTTTCTGCTTCTTGTATGTCTTCAGGTGGTTTCGCCTCTTGATACGCTGGATCATTCCGATACTTGTTCCTCCTTTTTCGTCCAAATCACGTATTGACATTGATTTGTTCTTCATGATTAGAGATACCACTTTCTGCTCCAGTTTCGGGTTGGAAGAACCGGGTTTTCTGCCTCTTCCTGGTAGCTCATCCAAAGAATAGTGTTCCCCAAACTTATTAATGATGGTTTTAACACTCGCATGATGAATTCCAAACCGCTTCGCCAATTTTCGCATAGTAATACCCTTCTCACTTAGCCATGTGTCCAGAACCTCAATTTTCACTTCCTTTTCAATACGCGACATCTTGAAAACGCAGAATTTGAACCGCACAAACAAGTAAACAAAAGAAAGCTGACAGTCAAACGCACAGCATGCAGTGTTCAGAGCATAAAAACCATCACAAATACATGCGTACAACGCAAATGTATGTGGATAGCTTATATTCGATACACTCCTTATTCTGCTATTGATTCATGCGCTTCCTTCCTATTAACGGCATGAGCTAACGGAATTGAAGGTTTCTCTTTTCTTTGATACAGTAGAACGGCTTTCAAACATAACTTGCTGCTGTCGATAAATAAACGCCATTCAGCTGCATCATTTGGCTCACTGAACTCATCAAATAAGCCGTTTACGACATGGCTACAACATGCTCTCGTCCTTAGTAGAATAATATCTGTCAAATTTCTTGTGACGATTTCGTGACAAGTAAAGTTTGACCTCCATGCTCAGCATTCTCGTGTACGATGAATAATTTTGTGTTTCTTTCCCACTCCACCTCGAATTCCTCCTCGCTTTTTGTTGCAGTTGATTCAATAGAGGGCGTTCGTTTACGCTTTGGATAAATACTACGATGCGGAACTGACTTGAATGTGGAACAGGTTTTGCCATAGAAGCCACTTGTGGATACTCAACTGTTTTGTGACGTCACGGTCGCTTAACTTTTTGTTAAACAGAAATAACAATTCGTTGCATGACAGAATGGTCGACGCCGCCATACGGTGGGTAGTCAAAGGACAAATAGCAACTGAGAGATAAACAAATAAGCGAGTTAGTAGGTAATACATTAACACTCATTTAAATTAGATGACGTAAGACAATGTCGATCAAAGTAATGCAAATCTACGATGCTGTATGCTTTCGTTTATATGGAAAGGTATCAAACAATCAATTTACCTTGCGCCTGACATTTACCTAGCCGTGCACGTTTTGCACGTGCTTCATAAAACTTTTGGAATCTACAGTTCGTCAAAGTTTCTAGGATCAATTTCAAAATATTGCCTACATGCCTTTTGCAACGAAGCAGGGAAATCGAACGGCATTGTAAAAATATAGTTGTCAAAGACATAACAAAACTTTGTGGCTCATTTTACACTTGAATTCATTGTTTTGTCGTACATATGGTCGTACATATGTTGAAGTAAGAAGCTGTCAAATTGAATTGATTGCGATAGGTTCTCGCCGAGCGGTCTCACAAACACTAGCGCAAAGTACGTTTTAGAAAATATCACATTTTAGCGCCAACATTTGATCAGGGCGAATCTGTTTTGTGAACAAACACTTTGTCGCTAATTTATCGGAAGTTGAGTACAATTCCTTCGAGTTGAATATATCAGCAAATAGAGATAAAGCTCCTCTTTTCCTTAAAGAGTGCTTAATTTGTATTTCTGACCTTTGTTCAGGAGAAAAGGACTGCAAAAGCCATTGTTTACAAAAGCAGATCGCCCTAATTTGATGTTGGCGCTGATTTTATTTTGCGTGACAGCAGGCAGAGGTTGAAAACAAAGTAAAGGTAATGTTTGTACAATGACGTCTATATAAGGTCTGGGGCAACGCACTGTTTGCTTGTATTGGAAGCAAAAATAATGTAAACATTGCTGAGCCGACGAGGATGATGACGTAACACTCATTGAACTTTCTATTGGCGTGCATAGGTTCAGAGAAAAAACGATGAAAACGTTTATTATGAATGCTGAATTGTGGAAATAATCATGATACAAACATCATTTATTGAGCAGAGGGATCATATGGATACCCGATAACATGGATCATTTATAGTGAATTTAATCAAGGTAATTGAATTTTGCCTCAAAAACTTTCAAACGCTGAGACTTGACATTCTAGTAGCGATATAGAGCCAATTTCCATCATCGGTAGACTGGAATCGGTTGAAAAATTAAATTTTATAGCGCATACAATAAACAATCACGAACAAATCAAAATCAACAGTATGAAGCAGCACCGTAGTGAGCTTTGTGTAGTGAGCGCAAGGAGTGCAGTGGTATTAGTGTCGCAGGCGTGTTTTGCTCATTTCACCTAATACTGTTGTGGCTACTGCGCTGGAACATATATAGACGTCATTGATGTTTGTAGCGTGTTTTCTATATTCATGTATGTAAGAATGCGCATGTGCAGCAATCTGTGATGTATGTGTGTTAACTTATACACGACTGTTAATTATCTAATTTTCTCAATATCACTTATACCTTCAATTTCCATGATTTTAAAAACATACTCATTACTTCGACAATTTTCCAACTTGCATTTTCTTCGGTGTTTAAGATTCAATTCATGACATGATTTTTTAATCATGTTATCTCCATTGGCAATGTTGATTATTCGAGATGTTTATGGAACAATTTTCTGAAGCAAAAAAAATTACAACAAATCCTGTCAATAACTCAATTTTTTTTTTAATCAGTATATACTATGTGTTGAATTTAAGTGGAAGTGAAATGTGTTAAGCTTCATATTCATTAAAAAAACTGATTTAAAAATGTGGAACTGGATCCAAAGATATTGACATTTTAGTTAGTGTAGTTTTTTGACTAAAACTCAAAAAATCAAAATGTTTTAAAAATGCTAAACTATTACAACTGTTAAAAGTCAGTTTCTGCATAGTTCGTTATTCATTTCGCATCAATCATGTTGATGCATATTTTGAATGTCAAGACTCTGCTTTTTGTTAGAGTTTTTGTCCCCAGTGTTACATAGTACCTGACAATTCGAGAACTTTTGACCTTTCACGTATTTAGTTTAGGGACCTCCATGTGCTGGAAGTAGCTATTCGAGATTTCAGTTTTTCAAGTCACATACTTAATCAAAGCATTTGGACGACTCTTGACATGCAATCACCACCTTCGCAGCAGTTCGTTTAGTTTCATTTCAAAACATCGGAACTCTGACTGCACGACGGTCGATGCAAGGTAGGGAGACAAGGGGCATGCTGCATACGGGGGTGATTTCAAGAGCACCCTCTCTTCTCCACTGATTCGTGTAGATACACACTGAATTCTGCTTTGCATGAATCCCCAATACAGACATGGATATAAGATTGTTCGCCACTGCCATAGAATTTCGTGGAAAAGCAGCAGAGCACTATCAATCAGTTCAGAGTCTGGATGTGAAGACTTCAAAAAGACCTCAGACAAAACGTCAAAACGTCGAGAGCAACAATTAAACAATGACCTTAAAACGCCCAAGTTTCCTGGAAATGCCAGGCTGCTAACATCAAACATCCACTTCACCGACGGGAAGGCAACAACTCCCCTATATGCGTTTCTGGTGCTTTCTATTGTTTGTGTGGTCGCAGGCAGATCCCAGAAAAGACGCCAGAAGTCATTGTTTACAAACGTGGATTTTTGACCTTTTGATCTGGTGTCGCATAGAAATGCAGCTAAGATCAAAAATGCCTACGGGAAATGGCGGCTGGCACAGACTGAAATTCCACTGGCAATTTTGTTGGAGATTAATATACTATGTGGCGCGTTGTTTTACGATATCTCAGAATTAAGTCTCAGGTGGAAGTTTCGGTATTGAACTTTATCTTTAGAATGTGTTGTTATGTTTTTGTCTTTTCACAATAAGTGACTTTCATCCTGAGGCACAGATACAACGAACCGAACTCCTACATATCACACTTATCAAATACATACGGGAGACGAATCAGATATAAGACTGAGCAAGACGAACTGCTACAAGGAGCTGTGCAAATCTGCTGATGTAACTCCCGGGACGGCGCGTACAGTATTGTCATGGCGAGAATTAAAGGCCGCATCAATGGCTGCAGTCTTTAAGGCTTATGTCTAGCAAAATCCGAAAGTTATCGTAGATGAACTCTCTCCTGACGGATCGACCCAACGACGTGGAAGCACGTACACCGTACGACGAGGCAGAGAGAAGCAACGTTGAGTACATGAAAGGTCTCGAACGAGGAGCTCAGTGGCAGTGGCGAAAGGTGCTTAAGCGTGATCGCTAGCGCAACCCGACCGGACGGCATCCCTAAAGCGGCTCCGCAAGGGGCGATTTATTCGTGCATTCCCGAAATTTTCAGGGATGTGCTGCTGAAATGTTCAGGAGGAAGACTCATTTCGCAACAGTGGAAAAGGCAGCAATCAGCGTTGCTTTCGGAGCCAGGAAAGCTTCACGGGATCCAGCATCGTATATCGCTTGGGAAACTCCTGGCAGATAACTGCTTCCTCGGCCAGGCAGACGCAGTTCACCGCGAGTGAGCCTTTGAAGTAGATGCTGGTTTGGACAGTAGTCAGACAAACCGACAAAGGCGACCAAATAGAAGCGGAGAGGCGTTCGATATTGCACCAGGCGTAACGATCGACGCGTACCGCCAATAGCGCCAGCTGCCGAATCTGCTGCACAGAACGAGGGTCCCTCGATTCCAGTGCAGAATTCGGAAGAGTCTACCTCAGAACCGGATGCTGATCAACGAGACTCTCCACGGTGTGGAAATCGGTGAACATACGGTTCGCAGCAAAAGTTTCCAAGCGACCCAACACTGAGCGCCCAACGAGATGTACAGGCAACGGGGTACTGACGCTGAACCTTCCGAGGTTGCGTAATGATCGTTGGCTTGCGTGATGGTACATTGTATTACTTCAGGCGGAAAAAGGCGAAACACCGGAAGAAGTGGAATGCTGGCGACCGGAAGCAACCGGCATAATTCAAAACCGGATGTATGGATCGTAGCCGCAGGTAGCGAACCCGCACAAAAACGGAGGTGCTGATGGTCAACAACTGCAAAGCGGTGGAGCGAGCAGAAATCGTCATCGGCGGGTCGGCCATAGCCTCGAAGTGAGTGCGCTTGAAGTATTTAGCTGTGATGATCGACGACCAAGTTAAATTTCAACAGCCACGTAGATTGCGCCTGTGGGAAGACGGCGAAGCGCATAAGCTACGAACTTAAAGCGGCAGTAGCAAGCGGCGTCCACTAGCTAGTGTATCACTCATCGCTAGTGTATCATCAAAGATCCAGCCTGGGCTTCTGCAGCCGCTGGAAACCAAGTGAACTATTTCACCAGCGGTAGTATGCGTCGACTGCCGTGAATGATCCTTGATTGCGGCCCATTCTGCAGAGGACAGTGAAATGTTATCAGCGTAGAAATACCAGAGGAGTTCGAAAAGCTGGTAAGAGCGGGAATCGCTGGCACGGGGCCAGCAAACGAGATTGGGACACGGGGGAGAACGGCCGGATGGACGCGCCTGCTCATACCGGATTTGTCTCATCTGCAAGAAAAGGTAAACTTCTACCCACGCAGGTTCTGTCTTTGGTCAGCGTGGTTGCGTCAGGCAATACTTGTGTCGTTTCTGACACGCAGCACAACCCTTTGTCCGGAGCGTGCAGACGTCCAAGAGGACAGCGCGAGCATGCGGCCTTTGACGATTCGCACCAATGCGAAGCTGGAGAGACTTGCCATCACCGGAGCAGATACCAGCCCAGTTAACATCGTCTCATAGAATGTATCGTGGACGAAAGTGCTTGAAATGCGGATCAAATCATGTCGGCTCCACATACAACATAATTCTTAGGCGTTAATTAGTTGAAATCCTCAGCGTTTTCAAGCGTGAACTAGGACCACTAACACAAGGAATAACATTTTCTTTGATAAGGACGGTCATGCTAATTTCCGTGATGGGTGCTGAGAGTTTTGATAAATTGGCGTTTCAATCATCCTTCCTCTCTTGTAAACAAAATCAGATACGTTCGTTTGAATAAGTACTGAGAAATAAGCTTTTTTTACTCTCAGTCTACTTTGTATGAAGTAAAGGTGTCCACAGTTAAATTGCATCACTTCAAACTCGTTCTTTAAAAATGTCTCTCAACTGGATTGTTTATGAAATATTCAGGGAATAAAAAACAAATGTATAATCTTGGATTACATTTATTTCTACTTCCGTATTTTCACCAACCAAAAGCCCGTACTTTCTTATACCACGGCAAGATTTTGTACAACGTTTAGTCCGACATTTATATCCGCCTTTCAACCATGACTACTACATTTCGTTCTTAATGACAACTTCAGAATAGCCAAAGTTCGTTCTTCATTATAGCTCAATTTTTTCAAATGCCGCAAGGGAAGGGCTCATTAATTATGTCATGAAGCCTAAAAACGTGACGATCCGCCAAAAAATTCAAAGTCCATACAAAAACGTGGGATGGGGGAAGAGAAAAAGCTATTTTTTGCGTGTGACGTTATTAATGGACGTTCCCCAACTCTGGAGAGTTTGAGAGAGATTAAGATACTTGTGCAATTGATACCCATTCGTCTTGTAACACCTGTTAACATCCTTGGAGAAGTGACAAGAAGCCAGGTCAGGCCAAAAATTAAGGAACGTTGTGAAGGTTTTGAGAAATGCAAGCAGTTGAAGGTCACGAAAGGTTTGTTCGTTTACCACACGAAAAATCCTGCCAAATCATGAATTTCTTGGGGGAACTTTGATGACTTGCTGTTTCGAGAGACGGAACATCGAACTTGTCTTTCGCCGTCACATACTGGTTGTGGGGAATTGTTTAAAGTTCGCTTTTACGTGTGTTTCATCGTCCATGATGCAGTGTGGTTTCGTCAACATTTGTGTGTACAGCTTACGCGCACAAGCTGTCCTATTCTTCGTTTTCTCCATTGCGGTTTTGAGTCATGAACTTTAATGAACGGAGCCTGCCTGTTTCTTGCTTTCTGACGAAACGTCATTCATTGCAGCTTTTTCACAACATCCAAACGGAACAGTTACCGTGTTTAAAGTCAGCAACCACTTGCTTGTGATCCTTCACAGCATGGAACACTTTTTCACTACCTACCTTCTTCTGATCGACAGTTAAACGTTCCTGAACGGTTTGGCGACATTTATACGTAGATTGGGTGAATTTTCGTCACATCTTCGATGGCTCGTGCAAAAGAAGTGGGTTGTCGAGGGGCGTGCGGTGCCGTTCTCAATACTTGCTGCTTCTTCGACTCATTTTCGAAACTATTATTACAATTCACAATGAAACGCAGCATAACATTACACGCCGATGTCATTTCTCCTAAAAATTTCGTTGAAATCAGCCCAGCGGTAGTCGTTACAGCTCATTGAAAGTGATGCAATTTAACTGTGGAAACTTTCATAGCTAACGCATGCAACGAAACACGTAAATAGCATGCACACTGAAGAAACCATATTTGTAATGATAGTAAATATTATCACGCATACTGGGAATATCATCCAAAGGCACGTCTGTTCCATCAATCTTCCTGCGCAACGTTGAAATCGTGTTAGAACACCCCGGCCTTCGACGCCAACCGATCTGGTAAACGCAAGTGTTAATAGCGGACCCACGGTATGCCAAACATTACGCACTTCTGAGTTTTTGGTTGCCTTTGACTTCCCAGAAGCCCTCTGGGAAACAAATCCAGGATGGTAAACCATTTCACCGGAAATTTCTTCTATAGTAACTAGCGGGTAGCGCCGACGAAAGATATTTTTGTTTGCATCCGTCGGATCAATGCACACGAGTTTTGTTTATTTTGGGCAATACTATCAGGTTACTTACAACAGGCGCCTGGCTTTGATTATGACATCTATATCGACCACCTTGTCCACCCACCTCCATTTCACGAATCTTGGTGCGCGACTTCCGTGTTGGCTGAATCTCGAACGCAGCATCCGGTTTCGGCGCCCGGCCTGTACTCAAAGTTCTTCAAACAGCCGGCTTTGGGAAATAACGTCACGGCAGCTGATTGTATTGTCACGCTGAGTCATCTGGTGATCGGACAAGCTCGTAAGTCGTAGCTTTCTTTGAAGGCTCCATTTCCGGACACCAGGTAAAGCGTGGCGTTTTCTATCTTACCAAGTCCCTGAATACCGTAAAGTATGCGTATTATGACAAGTGTATGTGTGAAAATATATCGGTACACCTTTTTCATACCTGTTAAATATCGTGCGAACTGCGGGGCAGTAGCCGCTCCTCTTTCATTGTACCTGAACAGTTGGTGTTGATGCTGGGTGCCAAACATCACCTGTTTACCCCAACAAAAATTTGTAGCGCTACACACTGAATTACGAGAACAGCTCTCTTCCCTATTGAGAGACCAGTTCTAGAATACGTAAACACTAAAAACTATGAAACCTCTGCCTTCCATGGGTTTTTCTTTACCGTGGTTTAATTCGAGTCGATAAAGCAGCATCAGCGAGATGTTTTTTCTTTGCTGTATGTCTTCTAAATATACAAACGCTTCATCTTTTTTAATAGTGTATGGAATTCCGTACGAAAACAGCTCC
>JASCZW010008762.1:0-47696 GCA_034211315.2 Aedes japonicus | reverse complement strand
GCTATCGAGAGTCATAAGCTCATACTCATTACATGGATACACACGGATTTAACAACAGCTCTTCCCAAAAATACAGGTCCAAACCTCATGTCTGATACATAAACTAAAATGCTGTTGCTTGAGATTTGCGTGTTTTTGTTTCAATTACATACTGCGTCAACATAAAAGATCTGTCAGTCAATTATGCAACCAACAGAGAGGTTTATTTTTTTATAAATAACAGAATATTCGTAGCACTTTGTATTGCTTTCGTACAATAAGCGAATGTTCTTCCTGTGTTGACAAATGCGTCCTCTACTCTACTCTAGCCTTTAAATTTGAAAAGATACAGGCTTTTGTTTTTATCGAAACATACTGTTTTCAACAATAACAATGAAGGGAGGCGACATGCGACATACCATGTGTTGAGGAAATCAAGTAAGCCATGGAATCGCAGGAAGAGAAAATAATTCACTATCCTAACAATCGTTGCTGAGTACGGTAATAAAAAACGATAATTATCAATCGGAAAATTGTTTAAAGAAAACTTCAAGCCGAAGAAATAAGCAGCTACAAAAGAACGAAAACAATTTGCAAGCAAACCATCTGAACAATTGGTCCTCTGTCTAAGTGAGTTATTCAGTTACGCTGTTTGTCGCCTTGTCGCCAGATTGTTTTTTTTTTTTGTCGCCAGATTGTTTTTTTTTATATTTCAGTTCACTGGTGTACAAAAACAACTGGAGAGCCAAAAACTGTAAATATATGATAAATAGAATCAAAAGATGCATTCGCCAAATCGATAAAAAAAAACTGTACAACGTTCCTGTTCAAGCATCAGGACAAAGTTTCGTCAAATAGCTGAATACGGACCGTTTTCAAATGTTGATAATTTTTTTTTAAGATAAAGGACTTGCCTTCAAAATATATCAATCAGTTTTCTTTTCTATAAACAAGTTTTCGTATGGTCCTTAAAGAAAATTCTATTTTTTTAGCTATACCCCTTTAGCAGCTATTGGTGCAGTTGATGTAAAACGTGTAAAAATTATTCCAAAATATCGCCATTTGCCAGCAAAATGCATGAAGAGCAACATATTTTAAATTTTCCCGATCACTACATTATTTCCAACAAATAAACGCATCGGCTGGAGGGCATTCCAAAAAACCGAAAAAGCCGAAAACGAATGGCTTCGGGGAATGCATTGCAATTTTCAATATTTTTCTTCGGTCACCGGAATATCAACATGCTGATTTATTAACTATCAACCTCACTCCAAGCCAGGTCAGTCTTTCATATTTTTCGCCCCCCTCTGCTTGTTTCACACTTCATCAGATGCCTTGTTTTGTTTGGGTATGAATTTCACCACGGGACTGGTTTGAATCCGAGCTCCGGAATTATCCTCTTCCTGTTCGGGAATGGTTGAGTGGGTGCGATTCAATGCGGGGGATATAATTTTTAGGTTATCTTTCAACTGAACGCGATGCAATCATTTGGAAACAATAAACTGTAGCTTCAACAATTGATGTATCAGAAAATGTAAGCTTTTATCATTTCTTTGAAATCAGTTAAATGTGTAATTTTGTTTTGATGATACTCTGTCATAATGTGCATCATTTGTCCTACATGACAACAATCCTCTGGCAAGGTATGGAGATGGAAATTGGAAAATCTTACATTGGGAGCGTCATGAAAAGTGGTCTGCTTTTTGATTATCAATTAATTAGTCATTCATTCCTCATTGAATTTGATAAATCTTGGCATCAATTGAATTTTTCTAGCAATTGGTTAAATTTTAGGAATTGGAAAAATTTTAGGAATTGGAAATTTTAGGATTGGAAAAGTCAGTATGTCGATTCCTAGTGCAGTTTGTGCGCTTTTCTACTAACTCATTAGGGCATCCTCTGGTTCGCTGGCTGGTTCGACGCACGTTCCTTCCCAGTTGGCGATTCACTATTTTGCAGCCCTATAACAATACAATTCCCAGTAAACTCAACATTGCATATGATATCACATATCAGTATAACGTGGAGGTGCTATACGTACATGCTTCCATTAAGCTCTATGTAAACTGTGTTTATATCGCCTCCACGTTGTACTTATATCCACTATCATATGCGATGTTGTGTTCTTGCAACATAGTTCTGAAACTCTGATCTAACAAGTTGCTATCTCAAACTTCCACGGGTCAAGAGATGATAAATACCGCCAGCTAAGGGTTGCGTACTTAGCTGGAAGTGCAGCCTGGGAACTGTTGTCCCTCTGACTTCAGCTTAATTGAGGAGGTGCGTGCCGAGCGTCTGCCCACAAAGGAGGTGCGGCTCGAACAGCGTCTGCCCTGGCATCCAGCGGCTGAGTAAGAAACGCTGTATCACGTCAGCTACACCTAAGGTGAGAGCCCGATCAACGCGATGTAGGCAGTGCGACCCTCGGTGTGGTAGCATGCTGAAATTGAACCCTAACACAGAAAAAGGAAGCATTCCTTACACGGTTTTATGGTCCTAATTTCAGATCATCCATTTAATTTCCAAGTTATGTACAATAATTTAGGATTTTTTTTTCCCTAGTGACTATTGTAATGCAAGCCCGTCTACAATTGCAGCACGACCACAATCTGCAGACATACCGACATTAGAACAATAATTGTTATTATCATTTTGTACTATAACATCCCTTTATAATTTTTCTATGCTATTTTCAGCTTCGCATTTATGAATCGTTGTAAGTTTTAGACCACCTAACTCACGCTCTTAGAAAAGACAGGATGTACGACAAATTCCACAAAAGAACTATTTTCCTTCATAAAAAAAAATTAATCTAAAATTTAAAATTGGTTATGTACCTACATTTTCTAATTCTCAGATATAAAGAAGCATTTATAGGCCTTGCATACTAGAATGCAAGAATTTTAACTGAGAATTCAAATTTCCTAATCTCTTCTTATTTTTGATTTATTAATCTTCCTCTATTGGGCAAAAATCACTCATCCTCGTATGAAATTTATTTTGCCTTATTGTTTACTAATTTTTTTTTTTTGCTAGCCTACCAAAATCAAGTAATTTGCATGTCATTTAAATGTTTGGAGTGTTGAACCGCTTTGATTGCCTAGCTATGAATGTGTTCCCAAGTAACAATTTTAGTTTTATACCATCCGTTTGGCTCTCCTCCCGGCTGCATTGATAAACCTACATACAAAACCGTGTTTCCTACCAACACCTGCTCTATGTTTCTTTAATGCCGAAATGTGTACACAGGCCCACCCTATAGACGTTAATAAAACCTTTATAAAACCATAGAGATTTTGAAAATGTTCTAGTGCAAAATGTTATGACCACCTGAGAACCTTCATAAAACCTTTTGGCTGTCATGCAAACCAGCACACTGTCGAATGACCACAGCTATCAAATTTGCGGTGATATCGTGAATGGTTTTTGTTGTTCTGCTTTGTTCGATTCTCTGCTCTTCTGATTCATTTAGCAGTAAATAATATCTAGGAAAAAAGTCTTAGTATTGCTGGAAATTTTGTTTGGCAGCAAAATATCTAAAACAAATTGAGTTCTTTCACAGCGTATCATGCTCGAAATCATCTGCGCATTTAAATATATGGCGAATATTCGTACGATTGGAGCCGAAAATTAATGTACCTCGGAAATTTTGCGAGATAACATCAACAAAAACAAATATGTGCGATAAATTTATCATAAATTTCCCTAAAAATTGATGGAGTTCAATAAGATATTCTAAAAGAATGCCAAAATCGGTTCTCGATCTAAAGTTCTTTTCCATAACATTTAAAATTTGATGCATTTATTTTTCCACATTTCAATGATTTCTTATATTTCAATATGGCGATTGAAAAAATCACAGTTTTGACAAGAAGCCAACTTATCTTCGGAATGGCTACTATATAACTATTTGGTCATTTAAATTTGCCGTTTAATGCTTTACTTGAGACAAAATGCTTCTAAAATGCTTATTTAACTGTCCTTAATAAGATTACATGAATGAGTCCTAAACGGCAATTTCAAAACAGCATTTTACGGGTTCATAAAATCGAAATAAAACCTTTGATAGAAGTAAAAGGAATTTTAGAAAACAAGGTCTTAAGATCGTTCCAAGCAGCCTGTGTAGATTCTCATTAACCTGACTAAAGTATGAAACATATTGGCACCTCTTGATACCGAACAAAAAAAAAATTGATATCTAGTGTTTTTTTATAAAACTTCAAAACAACTAAGTAAAGCTGGATGGATTTGGAAATGTTACTTGAGCTATTCCAGTTCCAGCCTCCACTTTAGAGCATTCCCAGGCATACATCTCAATTCTATGTGAAGAAGCAGATAAATCTCAAAAGGATTCAGGTCCTACGAACTGATGAGACGACCCGAGTATTGCTAGTTCATCAGCTCTCGCGTTTCCATCAATTCCACGATGGGCAGGAACCCAGCACAAATTGTTTTGATTACTACAAGACAACTTATGGAGTGATTGATCACATTCCCAAACATGAGTTTAAAGCATGTAGAGCTGCTTGACTGTCCGACATGTATTTGAATATCTATAGTTTCTGCGTAAGCATGTAACAGAACATTCCAAAATTGCTGTAATTTCAGTTGGCAACTTACCCATTGAAAATAATATGTCAACCCCTGGGTCAGTTACATCTGCTCCCACTTGATTGTTCATTTTTGAACCGTCTGTATAGAATACAATCTATCCTTGACGGAGATTTAGACCACTTCTTTCCCACGTGACTTGATACGAAAAGTCAAAGTTGTATTTTTCTCCATCAAATCTTCGTTGTTCATAACTAAAGGATTAAATTTAACAATTTTTAGAATTCTAAGATGCCCTATTAGATCATTAGCATTAGTATCAGCATGAGCATTGACGTTTGCTCATTGTATTGCATGTCACCATGAAACGGGAGCAGAAACTGATACGTTTCTTCAAGCAACAATCTCCTCGAAGACACTCCTCGATCGCTCACCTGGCCACGTCCATGCAACTTTTGGAGATGCGGAGAATTTGGTTTCCACCTAAAGAAACCACGGGAGACCCACATAGACCTTTAGTAGATATCAAAGGAAAAAGGAAATGAACAGTTGAACAGAATTCCCTGTGTACAGAACAAAAAAATATTAAAAAATGGTCGTTGGGAGCATCTAGTCTAAGAAGGTTAAGTGATGCTCCATTTCTCTTCAAATTATTGGGACTTAAGCTTTTACTATAGTCCTCGCTCCCTATGGTTTATGATTATAGCGCCATTACTCGCTCTCAGAAAAGAGAAGAATGTCTGAGAATATAAAAATAGGTAGTGAAAGAGAACTTGTGAAATTTCTTGGATGCAGCAACAACATTGCGTTACCCTGAAATGCTACATCATGTATCATTATTATAAGTTTCCGCTTTCTGAATCAGTAGGTTCTATGGCCAGTTAAATATGAACTGTGCAAAAAATATATGATAAATGAATAAATAATGCCTTGATCTATCTTCATTACTGATTCCTAGCTTATTTGTTCCATTGCAGAGATTTACCAGTGCATATCAGGATAGTGAAATCCGATTTTGTGGCATATGAAATATATGCCGCATAACAGGATTCAATCGATTTTATAACGATTTGAAACAACAAGTAAAATATGTTAACTGACCGGTCAATGGCTGGTTTGTGCATAGAGAGCGCTACCAATTTTGGAAATCTTGGATTTTTCTGCAGATTCTCAAAATTTCACGAAGTAAAGTGATTTTTGGTAAACTTAACCGAATAGTAAAACAGCTGACTTAAGATTCCTGTACTGAGTCCAACAACAAACTCCAATATTTGTTCTACTAGTTTTAGTAAGATGAAAATGAGGCTGATTTAGTAACATATAAATACATACATATAAACATATATAAATACATAAATACCCAGAAAAGTGTAAATTAAGTTGATAATTTCTGTAGAGTATTTAGTGAAAAATTATAAGAATGTATTGATACGATCTCATTCAATCAGCTTCATATTACACACTCCGAGAAGAACTAGATTCGATGTTTTTTTTTTCGTGTCAGCTTTTCCATGCGGCTTCTCCAATGTGTTCGTGAACATGATAAGTGCACCGAAACTTGATTGGCAGTGCTAAAAAAAGCAGTTTTTTTATGTGGAAGTAGTTAATTTTTTCTTTTTGATGAGCTTAGAATAGAATCAACCTTTTTTTTGTTCGTACCCGGCCATTTGTACGATTCGAAAAACAAACAATTTCTATGAACGCGGGACTAAAATTCTGCGGGTAAATGGGATCGATCAACCCGAACTGTATTAACCTTGGCAATTCGCGATCGGCGTTCCGACGAATGATGCTCTGCATTTCTGGATTCCTCATGAGCTGCCTCACTTTCGTCCTATTTTCTCTCATGCTCAAATTAAATCTATTCACGACAAATACAGAAATTAAATTAAATACGTATTCCAGATATCACATCACTACTCGGCTCATTACTTCGAGGGAAAAATTTTCTTTCATTTCTAATGTGTCTTCTATGTGAAAACAGAAACACCGTGACAGCTTGCGAAAAACTTACCGTCCACGAGCAATGCCTACTACGATTGTCTATTTGCTAAGATGTCCTATTAGATTACCTTCAAAAAGGTGCAGAAACTTTCTGATCCTTAGAGCGCCCTTTTCAGCTTTTAATTAAATGTATTGACGCAATGGTAGCATGAAAATCAATGCATCCAGTGCCTTTGTCAGTGTACTTCGCATTGCACTAGTACTTGAACTAGTTGCTAACCTTTGAAGTTTTTCTAACCTTCTCTATACAACAGTTTCTTTAGTTTTTGACCACCAGACCAATGCAGCATAGGTGGTCTTGGGTTTCACAATTTCCGAATAAATCCGATCATTTTTGGCTTCAGTCTTCACCAAATGTTTTTTCAGCTATGAATAGAGCATTTGTCACTCTGTTGATTGTCTGTTCTAAATGAAATTTCCAGTGTAGTTTACTGTCAAGGAATACTCCAAGCTATTTGACTGTATTTGAAAGTTTTCAAACAAATATTTTCTCCTTCGTGTAAATGGCACCTTAGTAGTTTTATGAGGATGTATGTTCAAAACTTCCCTATCACACCACGATGAGACGTTATTTAGAGCATTTTGCATTCTGTTAGTGATGGTACAGTCATTACCGCGTACTATATTATGACTATATCATCTGCGAAGCCAATTACTTCAAACTCAAGGATTTTCAGATTTTTGAGGAGATCATCAACTATTGAATAACATAATAGAGGTGGCAATACGCCTCCTTGTGGATACCCTTCTACAGCTCTAACACTGGATGGTTGAGCTTTCGAGATTTGCTGATATTCGTCTTTTTGACAGCATCTCGTTAATCCAATCATTGTGGTATGGTTTTGCGTATTATTTACACAATGTTACTCTCCCTTGAACCAGTCTATTTAATGTGAGGTTGTGTGAGTGATAGCCCCAATAAAGCGTGAGAGTGTATTGCATCTGCCACATTCTTTTCGATTCTTTCGTGTTCAACTCTTGCTCATTCGCCAGCTAACCACTTTCGAGGTAAATCACAGTTCCAGCAAGCTGCGTCATGTTGGGTGATTCCTAATAAATGGCAGACTCACATACAATCGACAATACATTTATCAAGCCAAGCTACGTAATTGCTTTTATCATTGAGCTACGAGATGAATTATCAAATGTTTCTTCAATGTCTAAGGCCTGTACTCGAACAAAATGCACCATTTTTATCCGTGTGTAACTTTTTTGTTCACAGGTGAAAATTGATGAAAATCTGGGTATAACTAGTTTGGAGTGAATTGTTTACATGTGCACAATTAATCGTAACAATCGGTTCAGTGGTTATTGAGATGTCATCGCAAACAAGAAGAAAATCGCCGGAGAATTTTGCGCGCCGTCATGGAAAATCCGACTGCGACCATGAGACTGGGTAAAATCGTTTAAGGAGTCCCAAACTACCGAGCACTGGACTGGAAGTGGAAGAAAATCGAACACAGCTGACCCTGTGAAGGCCCGGAAGGTATTGGATTATTTCAAGTGTAATCCGAACCTTTCGATTCGCGACGCGGCGCTGAGGGCAAAATGTTCTGCCTGTGTTCGTTCAGCAAACCATGAAACGAGCTGGGCTTCGTGTATTCAAGGTCCGCAAGGCACCGAACCGACGTAATCAACAAAACACAGCGGCCAAATCCCGCGCAAGGAAGCTGTATCGAGAGTGTTTAGCGAAACCGATGTGTGTGGTTATGGATGACGAAACCTACATCAAGGCAGACGCAAAGCAGATACCGAGGCTGGAGTTCTACGTTGCCAAATCACGGTTTGATGTTCCGGAAGACATAAGGAAGAAGAAAGTGGACAAATTCGCCAAAACAGTACTTGCTCTGGCAGGTCATATGCCTATGCGGTAAACTGAGTAAACCGTACATCACAACGGGTACCATCAACAGCGAAATTTACCGCACCGAGTTCCTCCAGAAGCGTCTGTTGCCCTTCCTGTGGTCCTACGGAGGCGAGACATCATTTTGGCTGGACCTGGCATCATGCCATTAAGCGCGTTCGTCGTTGGATTGGTCGGCTCCACCATTGCATAAAATGTAATGAGGGGTCTTAAGGGAAAGGTGCGGGCTTTCAGCGATGGAAAGGAAATTGAATAAAGTAATTATGCCGAAACGTAATCCATATTAGTATTAGTTCATTACCTGAAAGTTTGAAGAAAGTCCGACTTATAATAATCATTTGGCGAACACTTTTGCCTGTTGCATTTTTTCGAGTACAGGCCTTAGAAACGCAGCCAGTGAAATGTCTACATCAAGGTTACAATGAAGTTGATTTCGGATAGCATAGATATTTTATTGCATTTTACCTTAAGGTGTTTTTCTTTTGATTTAGATCATTGGATATTATTAAAATTAATAAATGCTCTTCAGTTCTGCTGATTGTGTTTATACATATGTCATGGAAACGTTCGTATTCTTTATTGTCTAATATATAATTAAATGTTTTATTGATATTTATACTTCATTAAATTGCGACATAACTTTCTCATTCTAGAGTTACATACCTTACCTTATCAATCAGATCATGGCCGGTGTGGCCTCTGCTGTACACAGAAGTTGTTTTCATTGTAATCGGTCTACGGCTGTACCTCGCCAGCCTCGCTGTCTGCGAAGAGTCCGTAGGCCGCCTTCTACTTGACCGATCCACCTTGTTCGTTGCGCGTCTCTTCTTCTTGTATCCGTCAGTTCATGTTCGAGAACCATTTTAACAGAGCTCGTCCGACATTCTTACGACATTCCCAGCCCATCATAGTTGACCGATTTAGCGATGTTTACGATAGGAGGTTCTCCCAGTAACTGATGCAATACGTGGTTCATTCTATACCTCATCCTCCACGTTCCGTCTTCCATTTGCACTCCACCGTAGATCGTACGCAGCACCTTCTGGTTAAAGACACCAAGGGCACGTTGGTCCATGTTTCGTGGCCGTAGAGAAATACCGGACTAATCAATGTCTTATAGATGGTCAACTTTGTGGTTCGGCGAACTTCGTTCGATCTTAGCATCCTTCGGAGTCCAAAGTAGGCACGATTGCCAGCCATAATGCGCGTTTGTATTTCTCTGCTGGTGTCGTTATCGGCGGTCACCAATGAGCTCAGATACAGGAATTCGTCTACTACCTCGATTTCATCACCGTCGATCTGAACCCGTGGTAAGAGGCTAACATTGTCTTCCCGTGAGCATCTTCCCCTCGTGTATTTTGTTTTCAACGCATCAAGCACAAGCCCAATCCTACCAGCTTCAGTCTTAAGTCTGATGTACGTGTCCGTCATCATCTGAAAGTTACGTGCTACGATATCAACGTCGTCGGCGAAGCCAAATAGTGGGACAGACTTCCTGAAGATCATGCCAGTCGTGTCTGAGTTATATTCATCTGCCAATAATTTGGCATTAAAGAGGCACCAAGATGTTTATTATTATTATCATTATCAATTATGGTTTCATATTACTTCATTCACATTATTGACCATCTACATATAACCATTCCACAAATAAAATTTGGAAATTTGCCAATTTTTTATCTCTTGAGAGTCCAGAAAGGTTGTTTGGGTTCTCATCACTCTCCGATATAGATGTAAAGAAAATTATAAATTTTTCAAACAATTGTAAGGTTTGGCCTGGTGCTCAGAGAGAAGCGGGTGTATGACACGCATCATTTTTAGCGGAATGTTAAGTGGAAGTAAGTAGTCTTATCTCGGTGAGTCCCCCCACGCTTTGTGCGAATGTTAAATGCTATGCTATGCTATGTTAATTGTTCAATTTTGTTGTTGCATCGAGGCTCTTTACAATCCCGCGGACACGTTTAGGTAATGTAGCTAATCTATCCATTAAACCCATTTTCAGACCTTCATACTGAGCACAATCAGTAGTTACTTAAGCTTGATCAAACCGAACAGATAATAGAGCGCGTCCTTATTGTATCCAACGTCCACCATGCGGTCGTGCCATGTGCGCTTCCCGCTCTATTTTTTTTTTATTGTTTCAAGTGGAAAATTTCCTTCATCAAGAAATTTATGCAACGCCCTTTTAACCCGTCAACAAGAAAGTTGGACTCATTTAGTAGAGAGCCGTCACCACTCATCATCACCCACGGTGAAAAATACAAAGAACTTATTTTCCTACTCCAAGTGTCCACTTTAAAGTTTCTCTTCGTAATTATCTCCTAACAGTAGCGTCAGACTTTTTTTCGTTTTTCTTCTGTTAGTGGTTCTTCTTTAAGTCCAAGTTCAGCCGAGATTCCATGTCGTGTGGGCGAGAGAAAGCCATGTGGAGTGGGTGAGCAAAGTGGGCGTCCAGATGGTTGGAAAATCACGTTACACTGGTACGATTTTAAACTTGGTCCGTTCCTGGCGCTTTCTCTGAGAAGATATGAGAGCAAACCATCCTACCCCGGATGTGAGGCGCACATCTGATGCACTTCGTTGTTGCCGCTGCTCTCTAACCAAACAACGACGGATGATGGTTGGTAGCTTGGAGGGCCATTAAAGCATTAAAGCGCAATTTGCTAATTGTACTTGCGATAACTTATTTTTGTTGTGAATGGAATTGGGTGAATGAGGTGGGGTGGCTGAGTGTTACTGTGGTTATTGGGAGATTTGGGAAAGATTGCTTAGAAAAGTTTTTCAGCCATAGCTGTAGAGCTGCTGGCGAGGGTGGATGAGTTTTCTTCATTACGTTCTTAGTGATATCTGATGAAAGATGACTGGTTGAGGTTCGAGCAGAGTTGAGGTCATGTTTGTCCTGGTTTATCTATTGTTAATGTGTTCAAGCCAACATCGAGTAGTGATTTTGTTCATGCCGGTGTCCAGACAGTTTCCTAAAGTATTCGTTTATATTTAGTGACGCTACTTGATTAATTCGATTCATCTATGAAACTGTATCAAAATATTCAAAAGAACTTCCTCGAAACGACTTATGATTTCTAGGAAACTTTATAAAAGGTTGAACTCGTTCAAATGATCGGTTCATACATAATCAAATAACTTGTTATATTGCTGTAGGTCTTACAAGTGCTTTGAGTCGCGTACCGGACAAGCAAACAACAAGCTTTCTAAATAAACTAGCTGACCCGGCGAATTTTGTTCCGCGTTAATCGATTTGAGGATTCAAATAATTCCGCATATTCATGATAATTTTATTTTTAGGTTACTTTAAGCCAGAGTTGGCTTGCTTATCACCTCATTTTTTTTTATCGTCGATCGATAACAGATTACGGAACTTGAATTTTAGATATTGATTGAATGAAACACTTTTCGAATTTGTTTGAATTTATATGCTTTATTTACATGATTGTAGAGGTTGACAGAATCTTGCGCTCGTTCAATTCAGTGCTTTGTGGTAGACTTCATTTTTTGTTCCATTATCCGGCGCGTTAATAAACAAAGATTAATAAACAACAATGCCAGAAGCATAGGCATTCGAGATTAATCCCGAACACTTCCAAAGATTGACTTTGTGATTTATTGATTGTCATGGCGAATTACAGGCGAACCGGAAATTGTATTTGTTTGAACTCAACAGGTAAATTGTTGAGATAAGTAGAATTCTTGGGCACTTCCTCGCCCTTGAACTTTCCTTTGAGTATCATTGCTTGGATGACATTATTCTTGAGTTGCTTAACGACCAATTTTGTCCCACCACACAATTTCGGTTGATTGAAATTCTGTAGCATGATGATAACAGATCCAATCTTCAGTCGTAAATTATATTGTGTTAATCCTGGTAAATTGAATGAATTCAGGAATTTTGTTGGATAATTGGTTACTTCGTCCGGATTAGTCACACAATCAATTAAGATGAATGAATGCAATTGTCCAGGAATTACATTTTTAATTATTCATTCAAATTCCCGGCATCGTTCGTCAATCGTGGTTCTCATAATTCTGGCTGGTGTTTGAAAAACACCCGTAATGAGTTCCTCTTTCGTCGTTGTGAAATGGCAGACATTCGGCGGGACCGAAATCAATCCATTGCCAATCGCCAACAATTGATTCGAAAAAATCTCGGCACACGGATCGTTTTGCAAGGTAACTCACATATTTCTCGCCAACTGTCGCTTCGCCCCAAATACGAAAGCTTAAGACTTGTGAAATGACAGGCAGTGTTTGTCGAAAATCACCTGGCAACAAAATCATTGCGCCTCCAAAAGGTCTCTAGTTACTGCGCAGATCATGCATAGTTCGATCAAGTGTCTCCAATGCATGGTTTGTCTTCCATTATGCATTCGTCCCAGATGAGGATCTTACAACACTGCAACACTTTCGTCCTTGCCGAATTCTTCGAAATGTTGCATGTCGGTTCGTCTGTCAGTCGGAGATTCAACGGCTGCTTCAACGCAGATTGAGCCGTTCGACCGCCTTCCAACAATGTGGCTGCAATCCCTGAAGAGGCAACCGTCGTCGCAATATCTGATCATGGGCGAACCCAAGCCAATAGTAATAAAATAAGGTACTTTTTGCAAGTTCCGCCAGGTACATTGATGAAGAACACGACTCCATTTCATTCGTCAATCGCTTTCACCAAAGTGTCCTATACGTTCTCTTGCTGAGGAGTCACTGCCACATATGAGTAAACACATGTATTCAACCAAAATCAGCGCCTAGTTGCGCATCTTATTGTTAATTTCCAGCTCGTAATTCACAGTTGTTGCGCGAACTCGATGTAAAATTTCTTCAACCATGTCATCCTTGTATTTGTACATTTGATGGAAAACATGCTGAGATGATGATCGCAAACAGGGTACGAATTTGATTGCAAGTACAGTAACAATAGCATTGAAATGTGTTGTATCCCAATGTGTGTCGTTTTCTAACAATTGCAACCGCTGACAGGCCTCTCGATACATCGCACATAGTAGACCACCCACAGTCCGAAACAACTCGAACGAAGCTGGACCACGAACATTAACCAAAAGCAGAATATTGAGGATACCTGTCAACTCCGCTGCATGTCAAGGATAACTCGATCAAAACGAAAAATTACCATACATAATGTATTGAAAATCTATCATTTCTAAATTTTCATTTTCCTCATAAATTTGTCCAACTTTCTCTATCTATAAATGTTCCTTGAGCGTAGCCGAACAGAACAAAAAAAAAGCAACTTAAATCGGACGATCCGTTCTCGAGTTATGCGCGGTCTTACGTATGCCACTTTGTTTTATATATATATATATATATATATATATATATATATGTATATATATATATATATATATATATATATATATATATATATATATATATATATATATATATATATATATATATAACTAGCTGACCCGGCGAACTTTGTTCCGCTCTAACCAATTTTTATGATTCAAATAGTTCCAAGCATTTATGTTTTAATTTTGTTTGAGTAGTTTTAAACCATGCTTGGCTTGTTTATTACCTAATTTTTTATTTATCGTTCATTCGCGATAGAAAACAGACTATGACACTCGAGTTTTTTTTTTTTTAGTTTTACATGAAACACTTTTTGTTTGAACTCGGAATTGTTTAAAATAAGTGGAATTCTTGGAATGAACACTTCCTCGCCCTTGAATTTTCCTTTGAGTATTATTGCTTGAATGACATTAGTCTTGAGTTCCTTTACGACCAATCTTGTTGAATTACACAATTTCAGTCGTAAATTATATGGTAGTAATCCTGGTTAATCTAATTAATTCAGGAATTCGGTTGGATAATTGGTTGCTTCGTCTGGATTAGTCACACAATCAATTAAGTTGATTGAACGTAATTGTCCAGTAAATTCATTTTGAATTACGAAATTCAAATCAATGACATTCATATTTGTCGCTGCCAAAATCCCACGTGCACTCAACCAATTCTCATAATTTTGGACGATTTTTGGGAAAACACTCGTAAGGAGTAGAAATTCGGAGGGAACGAAATCATTCCGGTGGAAACGTCAAGAGGTATTTTTTCATTCCCAATCACCAACAATAATTGTCAATTATTGATTAGAAAAAATCTCGGCTCACGGCAGTCGTCAACTATAGCGTCTTTACATATCGCCACAAATAAGAAAGCTTAAAGCAAGCGTTGATTTCATCCGCTGCCGTTGATCGTGGAATAAAAGGTAGTACCTATGTACCAAATGTGTCATTAATTAAGCGATAATCAACAAAATCACGTTGCTATTACGATGACCGATGTATCCAAAGCAATTGAGACAATATCAATCAAGCTATAGTTGCTCACTTTCGCGTAATTTTCGATTTCTTGCACTTTTGGGGCATCATGATTTCACCGGTTAAGCTTGAACAGATGATCTACCTATCTTCAAGTGATCTAAATTTGGCTTATTTGAGTCGATAAAGCAAGCAATACAGTCTGGCTGTGCAGAAAATAGTTACACGTTACAAACTTACTGTTCAAATTGCTGAAATAACAATAATTTTACGAGAAAATCGTAGACCCAATGTTGGGGACATATTTTTTTGAATGTTCCCAACTATGGCATGTTGTATCAATAACGTAGCAAAAAGGTAGTTATTGGAAAAATTTCAAGTAGAAATGCATGAGTTTGTGGTTGTTTATATTCAAGTGCCTCATCTTAACACAAACCGAAAGAACAAAATCATTGTATAGTGAATTATAATGTTTTCATTATTGAACGGCTAATAAATCATACATGAACACCACTTAAGTGTTTCGAGGTAGTTTTACTTGAGTTTGTTTTGTGGAATGCTGTAACAAGTAAATGAAATACAGCTAGCAATGCCTTAATTCATAAAACTAGAAAAAAAAACTGTACAAAGACTGCATTTAGTAATAAATCCATCGAATGGGACGAAGTTGCATCCATGAATAGACCCAATTTGGCGCCAGTAGACCGACATTAAATCCATATCTTTCGAATGTTTCTGACTTTATAACAAGAGTTGTGTCTACTTTTCGTGATACATTCTCACCAAATGTCTTATCAAACTTATTTTTGCAAGTGTTTTACTAGTTGAATCTCGCCTACAGCTTAAAAACTTTACGGGTTATAATAAAAAATGTAATCGATGGTTGCATAATAGGCTGAGTCAAGGGACACATACCCTATTTGCCGAAAATCACCTACCAACAAAATTATGGCGCCTCCAAAAGGTCCCGTGTTACTGCGCAGATCTTGCAAAGTTCGATCGAGTGCATCCAATGTTCGTTTGTTTGTCAATATGCATTCGTCCAAGATGACGATCTTACAACACTGCAACACTTTCGCCATTGCCGAATTCTTCAGAATGTTGCATGTCGGTTTGTCAGTCAGTTGGAGATTCAACGGCAGCTTCAACGCAGAATGAGCCGTTTGACCGCCTTCCAACAATGTGGCTGCAGTCCCTGAAGAGGCAACCGCAAGCGCAATTTCTGATCTTCAACACACTGAAGCCAATACTAATGAAATAAGGTTCTTTTTGCCAGTTCCGCCAGGTGCATCGATGAAAAATATGCCCCAATTGGGTCGTCAATCGCATTCATCCAAATGACATAAACGTCCTTTTGCTGAGGAGTCAACAACGATACGTTTGTTCGAACCACCTGTCTCAAAGCGTCTTGATCGTATTCTTGTTCACGCTCCAACTCTCGATTGAATGCATTGTGCATTGCACGGTTTGGTGTTCAATTTAGGTGTTAAAAACGAAAAGGTGAGATATGTCAGTGACATATCTGCAAAGTCGACGTAGGACTGCTTGTTGATGCGGAGGAATTGTAATAGAATTAATGTGGAGGAATTGTAAAAGAATTAAATATTTACTATATTTTGTTCAGTCTAAAGACTCATCAAACCATCTGTTATTAGTTTTAGTAGCCCTGCGCTACAACATCAACTACCATCTGCCGAGCTTTCAGCTGCAGTCCATCGAAGCCATCGGAGTCGAGGTCGAAACTGCTGTCGGCTCAATCACCATCATCGCGGCCTATTGTCCCAAGCAAGCCAGTACCAACAACGGAACAACAACGGCCCTACGAAACGACATCCGTAAGCTAACTCGGATGCAGGGGCAGTTCATCGTCGCCGGCGACATGAATGCGAAACACGAAACCTGGGGGAACACCCGGCGGAATCGGAACGAAATTATTCTACAGGAAGTCCTGGAAGAGGGATATTACACCATCCTGGGCCCGGATACTCCCACCCGGTTGAGCAGATCCGGAGTCCATTCGACAATCGACATCTTCCTCACCAATATGGGGAACAACATCTCCCAGCCAATCGTACACCAGGAGCTCAGCTCGGACCACTATCCGGTGGTGGCCGAAGTTGGCTCCTCGGTCAACCGGCATCGTATCACCAGACGGAACTACCATCGCGCCAGTTGGGAGAGGTTCCGACAACATGATGACGACAACATCGATTTCGACATGCACCTCGATTCGGTTGATGACATCGAACGGCAGCTGCATCGAGCAAGCGATCTCCCAGGCCCGGGAGCAACATGTACCGGTGATTGATCAGGTGAGTGACTCTGTACCGATTGATAGACCCACTAAAGAACTTATTCAATTGCGCAACGCCATTCGAAGGCAATACCAGCGAACTGGTTTGCCAACGCTCAAACGTCACTGCAATCGACTGACCAAAATTATTAAGGCCAGAATGGTGGACCTTAAGAATAACAATTTTGCCGTGATTGCCAGATTGTGCAAAGCCGTTCTGGAAGTTGACCAAAATTTTAAAAACTAAGCTAAGGCCCATTCCACCGTTGATCCCATTAGACAGCAATGGCTCTAAGGATCGATTGATAACTCCTGCAGAGAAGGCTGCTGAGATAAGTCAACACTTCGTCAGTTCCCATAATCTCGGACAAAACATCGTCAGTCCACATGAAGCTGCCGTGAGCGCGCTTATTACTAACATCCATCTAAGCCCCAACGACTTCACAGAGGAGTTGGAGATCTCAGCTGACGAATTGTTGGCTTATATCAAATGCTCAAATAACATGAAGGCCCCAGGTTTCGATAACATCTTGAACTTGGAGCTCAAGCAATTGAGCCCCCAGTTCTATAACCATCTGGCGATTGTTTTCAATCATTGCCTCCGACTTGGCTACATCCCCACGTGTTGGAAGTCAGCCAAAGTCATCCCCATCCAGAAACCTGGAAAAGATCTTTCATGTTCCAAGAGCTATAGACCAATCAGCCTTCTCTCAGGAGTATCCAAGCTGTTTGAAAAAGCGATCTACCGTCGGCTTCTTTCATCCGCCGACGAGCTGAACATCTTGCTCGACGAACAATTTGGCTTCCGACGTGGTCGGTCGACAGTTCACCAACTTAACCGAGTTATTAACATCCTCAGACGGAACAAGTCTGTATCGAAATCATCTGCCATGGCACTTCTCGACATCGAGAAGGCCTTTGATAACGTGTGGCATGATGGCCTGGTGTACAAGCTAAAACGATGCAATCTACCCATCTTCCTGGTGAAGATAATTAAAAAGTATCTGTCGGACAGAACATTCCGTGTTTCGCTGCAAGTTGCAGTTTCCGATGCACAGGAGATTTCCGCCGGTGTTCCGCAGGGAAGTATACTAGGTCCACTTCTGTTCAACCTATTCACCTCGGACATACCCCCGCTCCCTGAAAATGGATCTCTGTCGTTGTTCGCCGATGATACCGCAGTCGTCCACAATGGTAGGGTAATAAGAGCGCTTACAGCGAAACTGCAGCGAAGCCTGAATGTTCTGTCTGAATACTTCACCGATTGGAAGATCTGTATCAATGCGGCGAAGACCCAGGTCATCCTATTTCTACACTCCAACTCTCCCAAACTTGTTCCACCTGAGGATTGTAAAATAAGCCTAAACAACACAACGGTGGAATGGGCCAAATCAGCTGTCTATCTTGGCGTTACAATAGACAGCAAGCTTATCTTCAGGGAACAGGTTGACAAAACTGTCACAAAGTGAAGCGTACTGTTGAAGCTTCTGTACCCATTGATCAACAGAAGGTCTACATTATCCCTGAAAAACAAGCTTGCTGTCTACAAGTAAATCATACTTCCAGTCATCGAGTACGGCATGCCAATCTGGGAGAGAGCACATCACCTGAAACTTCAGAGAGTACAAAACAAGTTCCTCAGGATGATCCTGAACACCCCTCCGAGGACAAGAACATCTGAGGTCCACCGTCTGGCCGAGATAAAAATGCTCGATGATTGCTTTAGTGAGTCTATCAATCGGCACAGGGCACGCTGCCTGACATCGGATCACCAGATCATTCGGAATCTGGTTTCCCACCCCTAGGATCTTCAAATTGTAGTTTTAGTTATAGATTAGGTAGGTTATCAAATTTTAAAACTAACAATGCCCCAAGGGCTGAACTGAAAAAATAATTATAACACAACACACACGTAACACATAAAACACATAAAAGATTAAACAAAGCTGAAGAGCCCAATGGGATAAAACACTTAATTTGTAAAATTAGTATATAAGACAGAGAATGGATAGATAAAAAACATTCCAGTTTTACCAAGCGACACGATCGGTCGTGTTTTTCGCTCGCGCTGTGATAAGTTTTTCGGTTTTCTCGCTCTCTCGTTTCGGTGCGTGGTGCACTGTCTGCTGCCGCGTTGTGTGATACACAGCCCAACCCCGACATGGGGAAGCCGCCGCCAAGTAATGCCGGCACTAGCTCGACCGGGAAACGTTCCCATACAAATACAGCGGACGATGTGCTGTCGTCCAAGAAGCTTCTGGCGAACAACCGCTACGCCGTTCTGGAAAACGGTGCCGAACCGCAAATCGAATGGAAGGAGAAATTACCGCCCTTTTTTGTGAAGGGATTTCCGGAAGGTTTCCTCGAGAAGGTGTACTTCTTCATTAACAAGGGCCTAAGGTGCACTATCCAACTCTGCTCGCAGGGTTACAAGGTGATGGTTACGTCGCTACCTCACTTTAACGCCTTCAAGGAGCTCCTGAAGCGGTCTGAAGTGCAATACTTCACGCACGATATCGCAGCCAACAAACCGTTCAAGGTGGTTTTAAGTGGCCTGCCTGAAAAGAAGACGGAGGATCTGAGCGAGGAGCTAAAAGCAAACGGTCTCAAGCCGATCCAGATCAACAAAATGCGTCGGCACGACACCTCTCGAAGTTATCGGGACCAGCTGTACCAGATACACTTCGAGAAAAACTCGACGTGTCTAAAGAATCTGCGAAACATCAGAGCATTGTTCCACATCGCCGTTAAGTGGGACCGATACCAACCGGTCCACCGGGATGTCACCCAGTGCCAGAACTGCCTGATGTTCGGACACGGGACCAGAAATTGCCACATGGAAAAGCGATGCATCGATTGTGGCAAGCATCACCTACCCGATGCCTGTGAGCGGATGGAGGACGCAGTTCCAGTGTGTGCCAACTGCGGGGCGGCTCACAAAGCAACGAGCAAAGAATGCCCAAAGCGAGCTGAGTTTATCGCAATTCGCAGGAAAGCGTCCACCAACAACCAACCCGACCGCCGTCGACGATCTGGTCTTCCTCCGGCCTTCACGACCGACAACTTTCCGGCTCTTCCGCCACACCAACAGCACCAAAACCGTTCGGCACCCAGCCGGCCCTCTGTTCAGCATCGGTTCACAGCTGCAGCCTCCCAGCCATCGCAAGACCCCCTTCCAGGCCGGTCGTACGCTCATGCAGCATCCGGAACTATCGATGACGCAGCTCTAACAACGGAGGAAGTCGTTGCCATTCTTACACAGGCTACCATCATCAAAAAGACCTGCCGAACACGATCGGAACAAATCCAAGCCATTGTTGCGTTCATCAATGGACCGTGAAATAATTAAAATATCAAATTGGAACGTTTGCTCGATCAAGAACAAGCAAATAGAATTCATCGACTTCCTCAACGACCGAGCCATCGACATTGCAGTCATCACCGAAACGTATCTCAAGCCTGAAGTCAACGTGTTCCTGCCAGATTTCCGTCTGATCAGACTCGATCGAACCAGTTCCGCCGGAGGGGGTGTCGCCATTGCCCTGCGTACCAACATCAACTGCCAGATGCTTCCAAGTCTGCAGCTCCAATTCGTCGAGGCCATCGGAGTCAAGGTCAAATCCACCGTCGGCCCTTATCACCATCATCGCGGCCTATTGTCCCAAACAAGCAAGCACAAACAACGGGACAGATAGGATCTTGCGAAACGACATCATCAAGCTCACTCGGAGGCATGGGCAGTTTATTATCGCCGGTGACCTGAACGCAAAACATGAAACCTGGGGAAACGCACGACGGAACAAGAACGGCTCCATCCTACACGATGACCTGGAAGAGGGCCACTACACCATCCTGGGTCGGGATACTCCCACCCGGTTGAGCAGATCCGTGTTCCACGCTACGATAGACATCTTCCTCACCAACATGGGCAACAACATCGGTCAGCCGATCGCTCACCAGGAGCTCAGCTCAGACCACTATCCGGTGGTGGCTGAAGTTGGGTCCTGCGTCAACCGGCATTCGGTAACCAGGCGAAACTACCATCGCGCCAACTGGATCCAGTTCCGTCATCAGGTCGATTACGATAGACGCCCCGAATCAACCGACGACATCGATCGGCAACTGCAGTCGATCGAGCAGGCGATCTCCCAGGCCCGGGAGCACCACATTCCGGAAGTAACACAGGTGAGCAACTCTTTACCTATTGATAGTCTCACTAAAAACTTGATCCGTCTTCGAAACACCACTCGCAGACAGTATCAACGTACTAGTCTGCCTGCGTTAAAATCAGAGTGCAATCGTTTGAACAAGATCATTAAGGCCAGAATGGTGGATCTCAGAAACAATAACTTTGCCAACACAATCCGCGCCCTCCCAGATTGTGCTAAGCCGTTCTGGAAATTAACAAAAATTTTAAAAACCAAGCCTAGGCCCATTCCACCGTTGATCCCACTAGACAATAATGACTCTAAGGATCGTTTGATTACTCCCGCTGAGAAGGCTGCTGAGATAGGTCGACATTTTGTCAGCTCACACAATCTTGGACAGAACATCGTCAGTCCTCACGAAGCTGCCGTTAATGAGCATGCGAATAACATCCATCTATATCCCAATGATTTTTCGGAGGAACTAGAAATCACAGCTGACGAACTGTCGACCTATATCAAAACATCGAAGAACATGAAGGCCCCAGGTTTCGACTAAATCCTGAATTTGGAACTCAAGCACTTGAGTTCCCAATTCTATGAACATCTAGCATTAATTTTTAGTCAATGCCTTAGACTTAGCTACTTCCCCTCGTGCTGGAAGTCAGCTAAAGTCATACCTATCCGGAAGCCTGGGAAAGATCCTTCATGTTCCAAGAGCTATCGACCCATCAGCCTTCTCTCGGGAGTATCAAAACTTTTCGAGAAAGCAATTTACCGTCGGCTCCTTGCATCTACCGACGAACTCAATATCCTGCTTGATGTACAGTTTGGCTTTCGACGCGGTCAATCAACGGTACATCAACTGAATCGAGTTACTAACATCCTCAGGCGGAACAAGTCTGTTTCTAAAACATCTGCCATGGCCCTTCTTGACGTGGAAAAGGCGTTTGACAACGTCTGGCATGATGGTCTGGTGTACAAGCTGCATCGGTTCAATCTTCCAGTCTTCCTGGTGAAGATGGTAAAAAGCTACTTATCAAACAGAACATTCAGTGTTTCGCTGCATGGTGCAGTTTCTGATGCGCAGGAGGTTTCCGTCGGTGTTCCGCAGGAAAGCATACTAGGTCCACTTCTGTTTAACCTGTTCACCTCGGACATACCTCCACTCCCTGAAAACGGATCTCTGTCGCTGTTCGCCGATGATACCGCAGTCGTCCACAATGGTAGGGTAGTGAGAGCGATCGCATCGAAACTGCAGCGAAGCCTGAATGTTCTGTTGAAGTATCTCACAGACTGGAAGATCTGCATCAATGCAGCGAAGACCCAGGTCATCCTCTTCCCACACTCGAAATCGCCCAGACTTGTTCCGGCTGAGGATGTTAAAATTCGTCTAAACGGCACTACGGTGGAATGGACCAACTCAGCCATCTATCTTGGCGTGACTCTAGATAGCAAGCTGAACTTCAGGGAACAGGTTGACAAGACTGTCACAAAATGTAACGTTCTGTTGAAGCTTATGTACCCCTTGCTACACAGAAAGTCTACATTGTCCCTGAAGAACAAGCTTGCTATCTACAAGCAGATCATACTCCCGGTTATCGAGTACGGCATGCCGATCTGGGAGAGCTGCGCGAAAACACACCACCTGAAACTACAGCGGGTTCAAAACAAGTTTCTCAGGATAATCCTGAACACACCTCCGCGGACGAGAAATACTGAGATCCACCGACTGGCCGATATTAAAACACTCGAAGATCGTTTTAGTGAGACTATCAATAGGTACAGGACACGTTGCCATCTATCAGACCACCAAGTCATTCGGGACCTGGTACCCCACCCCTAGGTTTTTCAAATTGTAATAATTGTAGTTAGGTAGGTTATCAAATTTTATAATTAAAACCAACCAATCCCAATAAGGGATATTATGTAAATTAGAATAACCAAATAACGCATCACACCACAAATAAGAATAACACAAGAAGAACAAAGATGAAGAGCCCCTCTGGCTAAGCAATTACCCTGTTTAAAAATTATATGTAAACATTGAATCAAAGAAAAATAAAAACACATTTTATTACTACTAGATAAAAAAACAATTTTACTAATAGAAGGAAAGCTGAAACTATTCTAGTTACTGCTGGCTGCGGCGTTAGGTACCATATTTCATGAAAAGGTGAGAATTACAGCAAAGGCAACGAAATTTCAATTAAACAAACTTTTCAATTGGGCAAATCGTTTTGGTCGCCCTGAAAAATCGGGTTGTATTAATTGTCGGGGGGAACCAACGCGATCAAATTTTCTTCTCGGTCTTTTCAAGTAGCAGGATGGCCTGAATAATTGGAAGGAAACCACCCTAAGAAATTGTCAGAACAGAGAAAATCAGGATTTACATATAGATAGACGCGGCTCGGCCATTTTATCCGGGCTCTTCAAGTTACGCCATGTTGAGACGGTGCGTTGTAATGCTATTTTCATTACTCGATTAGCTCATAAGATATTAATAAAACAAACTCTTTAATTTGGCAAATTGTTTTGTTCGCCCTGAAAAGGGCGGGTTTCATCAATTGTCGGGGGAACGCGATCGAAATTTGTATGGCCTGAATATTTGACAGGAATCCACTGTATGTACTGCCATTGTCAGCTGCTTTTTAAGTCACGACCAGCTGGCACTGCTGGTACCGCCAGCTACTGCTGCCGCGACCAGCATCAATTAATTGAGAACCAAGTGCAATAAGATTGCAAAAACGATGAATGAGAATAATGAACGTCGGTTGATGAAACGTATTCCGGGAAAAGTCTGCAAATTTCTTCGAAAACAAGATGATTAATTTGTTGTTGTATTTTCGCTCTAAAGTTCATATAAATTCGATCATTTAAGTTAAAACAGAATACTATTTTGTTAATGTATATCCGAAATATGCGCAATAGTCCATGTTCCAATTCTAGCTGGGCCACACTTTAAGCATAAGGGAGCAAAACCCTTAATATTCGCTTCAATCGAATTTCCTTCCACGATTAGATTGGCTTTGCAGAACAGAATCATCCATTTTGAACCATCAGTGACCAAGCGATTGAAGGCTGAAGGTTCACAGATGATCCAGCGTAGCAAAAATAAATCCCAATTCAAGCATCAAAGGCAGATTTGACAATATAAAATTAAAATCGATAGTGGAATCCAATTTCCATAGGGCTTTCAAAATTTTTAGTGCAGAGCAAAATAATAAAAGCCACCACAAAGTCGGAGCTCACATCTGCTCTTTTCAATTAACTTCAGTCAAATGAATCACGAAAACATGCAAAATGACAACACTAATCGTGCAAAATGTTTCAGTTAACATCATTGCACAAGCAATTGTCGAGGGCAGGGGGCTTTTCTAGCCAGTTCATCAACATTGTTCGTGTACTTCAATACAAACCATCAGCAGACACAATAGCAGCGTGACACTGCTGGGTACCGACCGCCAGCTGCTTGCCGCGACCAGCTGAGCATTCCTGGGTACCACCAGCTGCTGCTGGGTACCGCTGGCTACTGCTGCCAATGCTGGGCACCGAGTGATGCTGCTGGGTGCTGCATCGCCCACCGGGAGATCCGCGCAGCTCCAATGCTGCCGTAAGTAGTATTAAAATTGTATTTTATTTGTCCGTTTTTTGTCTTATATACTAGGTTTACAAGTTAAGTGTTTAGCCCATTGGGCTCTTCAGCTTTGTTTAGCGTTTTATGTGTTTTATGTGTTAAGTGTGTTTTGTGTTCAAATAGTTTTTTTCAGTTCGGTCCTTGGGACATAGTTAGTTTTAAAATTTGATAACCTAACTATAAACTAATCTAAATCTACAATTTGAAAATCCTAGGGGTGGGAAACCAGATTCCGAATGATCTGGTGATCCGATGTCAGGCAGCGTGCCCTGTACCGATTGATAGACTCACTAAAACGATCGTCGAGCATTTTTATCTCGGCCAGACGGTGGACCTCAGATGTTCTTGTCCTCGGAGGAGTGTTCATCATCATCCTGAGGAACTTGTTTTGTACTCTCTGAAGTTTCAGGAGATGTGTTTTTGCACAACTCTCCCAGATTGGCATTGCATACTCGATGACCGGAAGTATAATTTGCTTGTAGACAGCAAGCTTATTTTATCCAATGCTGCCGAACGAATGAGGCATATTTGTTCGGAAATGTGTCTTTTATCATGGCATCGGATACCATTGCATGAACAAAAGGGGGTATCAACTAAACCAATTCGAATCAAATTCATTAAAAGGGGAGGGGAATCAGATGTTTCGCCAAACACTAGCGTGAAGCAGAATCTACCTCTCGAGAACAAAGAATAAGAAGAAGAAGACGATGGGAGACGCCTCTTGCTTAGATTTGAAAACTGTGCTAGGAAATTTGGTTAATTTACTCTGCGAATCGAAATTATAAGACATCACCTTACACTTACGTTATTTTTAATAAGTTAATGTTAAAAATCAATTAACTTGATTACTAAAACTCATACGTAGAATTATTTCCAATCAATTGGAAAAACTGCAAAGTCGTGGTAGGTGGTCAACTGGCTCTATTGGCTGCGTTTGCTTCCGTAAAGTAGATACGTTATCCATTTTCTGAGTGGACAGTCAAAAAGATAACAATCAGGTAGCGTTCGTGAATCGGGAATGAGAAAATCCGGCATATCGCCTCATTACTACTAACACAACGGCCCAATTGATATCACGTCCCTATTTCGTAAGTATCCGGAGCAGCAATCCCGAAAACTGCCGTATTGCAGCCCTTATTCACATATTTGCAAACGTTCTTAAATGAATTGGCCAGGTCTCAAGTACTGAATATTTCCGTCCATTTCGGGTTCCAAGTAAATGTGATTAATAAGTCTGGACGCCCATATTTCCTCATGTAGGCTGCAAAATTGCGCAATGTCAACATCATCTACAGTCGCATGTCAAGGATTACTCGATAAAAAAACTATACATACTATACATTATGTATAGAAAATCTACCATTTTCGAAGCTTTCATTGTTCTATATTTTTTTCCAACTTTCTTTCTATAAATGTTCCTTGGGCTATAGTCGAACAAAACAAAACAAAGGTAACTATAAATCGGACAATCCGTTCTTGAGTTATGCACTTGTCTTACGTATGCCACTCTGTTTTATATATATATATATATATATATATATATATATATAGATAGACTAGCTGACCCGGCGAACTTTGTTCCGCTCTATCCGATTTTAGGATTCTAATAATTCCGAAATATCTGCATGATTTTATTTTTTAAGTGACTTGTCAGGCTTCAGCTGTTTGTCACCTCATCTTTTTATCATTCATTCGTGATCGATAAACATATTACAGAAACTTGAAATTTAGATATTGATTGAATGAAACACTTTTCGAATTTGTCTCGAGTTTATATGCTTTATTTACAGGCTTGTAGAGGTTCACAGAATCTTGCGCCAGTTCAATCTCAGTGTTGTGGAGGTAGACTTCATTCTTTGTTCGATTATCCAGTGCGTAAATAAACAAAGATTAATAACAGCAATGCCAGAAGCATGGGCATTCGAGATTAATCCCGCACACTTCCAAAGATTGATTTTGGTGATTTATTGATTGTCATGGATGAATTAAAGGCCCACCGGAAATTGCATTTGTTTGAACTCAACAGGTAAATCGTTGGAAATTATGTGGAATTCTTGGACACTTCCTCGCCCTTTGAATTCGTCTTTGAATTCGCTTCTTGAGTATCATTGCTTGAATGACATTATTCTTGAGTTGCTTAACGACCAATCTTGTTCTTCACACAATTTCGGTTGATTGATATTCTGGAGCATGATGATAACAGATCCAATCTCCCTTCGTAAATTATATGGTGGTAATCCTGGTAAATTGAATGAATTCAGGAATTTTGTTGGATAATTGGATACTTTATCTGGATTAGTCACACAATCAATTAAGTTGAATGAATGTAATTGTCCAGGAAGTCCCCGGCATCCTTATTTTTCGCACGTGCACTTTACCAATCGTGGTTCTCATAACTCTGGATGGTTTTTGGAAAACACTCGTAATGAGTTCCTCTTTGCCGTTGTGGAATGGCAGACATTCGGCGGGCCAATTGCCAATCGCCAACAATTGATTCGAAAAATCTCGCGATACACGGATCATTTTGCAAGGTTACTCACATATTTCTCGTCGACTGTAGCTTCTTTACATTTCTCCCCAAATACGAAAAGCTTAAGGCTTGTGAAATGCCAGGTAGTGTTTGTCGAAAATCACCTGGCAACAAAGTCATTGCGCTTTCAAAAGCATAGTTGCATAGTTCGATCAAGTGTCTCCAATGCATGGTTTGTCTTCCATTATGCATTCGTCCCAGATGAGGATCTTACAACACTGCAACACTTTCGTCCTTGCCGAATTCCTTCGAAATGTTGTATGTCGGTTCGTCTGTCAGTCGGAGATTCAACGGCTGCTTCAACGCAGATTGGAGCCGTTCGACCGCCTTCCAACAATGGGCTGCAATCCCTGAAGAGGCAACCGTCGTCGCAATATCTGATCATGGGCGAACCCAAGCCAATAGTAATAAAATAGCAGTACTTTTTGCAAGTTCCGCCAGGTACATTGATGAAGAACACGCCTCCATTTCAGTCGTCAATCGCTTTCATCAAAGTGTCCTATACGTTCTCTTGCTGAGGAGTCACTGCCGCACATGAGTAAACAGATGTATTCGACCTAAATCAGCGCCTCGTTGCGCATCACATTGTTAATTTCCAGCTCGTAATTTACAATGGTTGTGCGAGATCGATGCAAAATATCATCCTTGTATCCAGTCGAGTTATTAGTACGAGACACTGAAGAAGTTTGCACATTGTAGACGAAATACGCGTATCTGTCGAAGATAAGCAAAGGTAGTTGGAATTGAATGGAGATTACTAATTTTTCTTCTAATTTCTAGTTACAGGTATTCCACTAAACAGCTCAAACCCTCTAGGATTCTTCTTCTACTTTTTGCTTATTGCTTTCACAATTATTGCTTGCTCTCAACTTGGTATGCTAAATGCACTTCCACAGTTATTAATTGAGAGCTTTCGATGCCAGGTACCATTTTTGCATAAGTATGATTGTGTGGCAAGTACAACCATACTCTATGCCCCAGGGAGTCGAGAAATTTTCCTTAACGAAAAATTCCTAGACCTGACCAGCATGGTATTGCTTTGTAGCTGCGCCTTCACCGACCGAGCTAAAGGAGGATCTAAAGCCTACCCCTCTTAATATTTGGCCGCTTCTTGTCAATTACTGCAACTAGAATTTAGAAGAAAAATTAGTATTTTCCATTTAATTGCAACTACCTTCGCTTGTCTTTGACAAATACGCGTATTTTGTCTACAATGTGCAGACTTCTTCAGTGTCTCGAACTAATAGCTCGACTGGTACGAGTACGAGACACTGAAGAAGTCTGTACATTGTAGACAAAATACGCGTATTTGTCAAAGACAAGCGAAGGTAGTTGGAATTAAATGGAAAATAAATTCTAGTTACAAGTATTCCACCAAACAGCTCAAACCCTCTAGGATACAATTACTGCAACGCCACTAGTTGCCGTAACGAGAAGCCACAAACGGAACGTTTGTTTACTTAGTGGTTAATGTTTCATCAGTAATGATACTGACGTTCAATAGTTCTTAAAGATGGAACGCAAAAGACGGAGACAAATTTTGCTCACTCAAGTTGAAAATCCGACGTGGTCAGGAGGAATCTTCGCAAAGCATCTTAAATTATCAAAATCGACTGTGAATGCCGTGCTGCAAAGTTATCTGGTAACATTATAATATCTCCGGAGTTAGTTGGTGGGTCCACTGACCTTTGATACGATTCTAGTGCGGATACCACTCGTGCCTCTTTGCTCAGAGCACTCTACGTCTTCTTTTATAATGATGCTGATGGGCATCATCCCCGTTAAGACATTAAGACTTTCGGGCTTGCAGAGGTAGCTCTTAATACTCAGGGCGGTGGCCCATGCCGTACCTCAGTATGGATATGGTGACGCTGGCCTTGCTCCCCTGTACCACTGAAGTATTCGGCATTATGTGGGATAATGCCGATATAACTATGGAGGCTTTCTTGCAGGCGTGGTTGACGTGGATGGTAAAGGACAGCTTACCGTTGATCATAACCCCCAAGTTCCTCAGGGACTGCTTTGAGAAAATGGTAGAATCACCAGCACTGATCGTAGTTCTTTGTTCCAATTGCTTGTTGTTGACCACCGTGATCTCCGTTTTGTGGTGGGCTAGCTCTAGTTTCCTGGAGCGCATCCATCCCACGACAACATTGATAGAATGCGAGGCCGTTAACTCCACCTCCGCCATGGATTCTCCATTGAGCTCTAGGGTAATTTCATCCGCGAAACCGACAATCTTTACCTCGTTTGGTAACTTCAAGCTCAACACTTCGTCATACATCGTTTTCCAGTGCACCGGTCCCAGGATTGAACCTTACCAACTTGTGCTATTGCACGTATTTCTTACATCCAGGGTGAATATTGCACAGTAGTCTCCGCCTCTTGCGTTACATTGCCACCTCTGCCATTCTGGTGACGGACCTGATTTCATCCACCGTTGATTTCCTTTTACGGAAGCCAAACTGGTTGCTGGACAGACCATCTATACCCTCGGTGTACTTCGAAAACGTGTTGAGGATGACCCTCTCCAGCACCTTACCCGTCGTGTCCATCAGCATATGGGGCGGTATGCTGATGGATCACCTATTTGCTTACCTTTCTTAGGTAGCAATACTGGAGTCTGGATTTTCCAGGCGTCCGAGAAGACGTCCTCGTCCAAACATCTTTGCATCACCACCCTGAACATTCTTGGAGCCAGTGAAATAGCCAACTTAATGGCCAAGTGCGGTGTATCGTCAGATCCTAGCACTTTGTTTAGCTTCAGCATTTTTCCTATCGCAATCATTTGTAACAGTCACCTCATCCCATTCCTCTGCGGTGTCATTGTTATTGTTATGGGACAATTCTGTAGTTATGGGAGGCCAGCCACTCTGATCGACTTTGGACCACCTGCAGTAGCTCTGGTGATTGCTCGGTTGGTGCTGTTGTGTCCTTGGTTTTGGCCAGAATTTCTCTGAAGTTCTCTGAAGAGTTTCTCTGCAAATCTTAAATGAATTTCACAGAAAAATTTCTCTGAGGGTCTCTGCAGAGCTTCCTTGAAGTTCTCTAAAGAACTTTCATGAAGTTAACCATAAAGTTCTTCAAAAAAAAACTTGCCTGATGTTCTCTTCCCTGAAGTTCTCTGAACTATTTGCCAGATATTCTCTAAAGAATATCCCAGAAGTTCTCTGCAGAATTTTTCTGTAGTTTTCAAAATAATTTCCCTGAAGTTCACTGCAAATTTTGCCTGGAATTTACTGAAAAATTTCTTTGAAATTCTCTGCAAAACTTCCCTGGAGTTTTCTGAAAAACTTCCCTGAAGTTTTCTGAAAAACTTCCACCAAGTTCTCTTCAGTACATCCCTGAATTTCTTTGCAGAACTTCCCTGATGTTTTCTGCAGCACTTCCCTGACGAACTTTGAAGAACTTCCATGAAGTTCTCTGAAGCAGTTCCCTGAAGTTTTCTGCATAACTTTCCTGAAGTTCTCTGAACGACTAACTCGAAGTTTTGTGAAGAATATCTCTGAAGTTCTCTGCATAACTTCCATGAAGATCTTTGTAAAAGATTGCTGAAGTTCTTTCTAGAACTTCCCCGAAGTTCTTTTAAAAACTTTCCTGATGTTCTCTGAAGAACTTTCATGAAGTTTTCTGAAGAACTTCCCTGGAGTTCTCTGCAGAATTTTTCTGAAGTTCTCTGAACCATTTCCCTGAAGTTCTCAACAAAACTTAACTGAAGTTTTCTGAAAATTTTCTCTGAAAATCTCCGAAGATCTTCCCTGAAGTTGTCTGTAGAAATTCCATGAAGTTCTCTGTAGGGTTTTCCCGATGTTTTGTGAAGAACTTCTCTGAAAGACTAACCCGAAGTTGTTAGAAGAACGTACCACAAATACCCATATTGGTTCAATCAGCCGCCCCTTATGTGCACTAGCAATAAAGATTTATTACATTACTAACTAGAAATAAGAAGAAAAATTAGTGTTTTTCGAGTATTTAGTCGAGTTATTAGTACACGACACTGAAGAAGTCTGCATATTCTAGACGAAATGCGCGTATCTGTCAAGATAAGCAAAGGATTTTTTTTGAGTGTATTCAGCTGGACTTGCGTGACAGCTTGCTTGTCAAGATAAGACCCTTTCCCAACGTCACCTATACTATGACCAATATTTTAGAAGCACTAACCTATGTGGCCGCTTGAACACTAGTTGAAGTATTTAGTATTGGATTTTTAGTGTTTTTCAGTTTTAATATTCCCGCGATGATGTTTTGTTATGCAGTCGTAAAATGGAAGCTTCAGTTAATACCTAAAATAAAGCTCCCAGTGCTGAAGTTATCTCTTGACCGTATGCAGTAGTAACTAGATTTAAAAAAGATTTGTTACCAGAATTACCAAACAATAATTCTTGAGGACGACATTCAGGCCTTTGATGTAGTCTGTGTTGACAACTAGTAGTACTGTAGTCAACCCCAAGAAGTATTGCAACAAAAGTAAACATAAAATTTATTTTTCAGGGCAGCGAATGATTTTTCAAGATAACTTTCAATTGCAATGGTGTGCCTATGTTGGCTACTTACAGCACTGCGGTATCTTCTAATAATACTCCTAAAAGTTTGAATTCGTATGTTATGCATCTATTTTAAAGTGTGTTATAAGGGTCAGTCAGTCACGTTGTTTTATGAGAATTTACCATAGTTTTCCATTGAGCAATCGCGACCTTCATTGAGAACGGGCGCAGTTAAGCACCTGCTCCTCAATTTAAAGTGGTGCACCGCGACGGCAGTGATACATTACACCTCAACGGTATTCATATTACAAATCAAAAACAACAATCCATCGCGTGTGACGAGTGAACAGTGAAAAGTGCATAGCGAACGACTAGTGTAAAAATGGGGACGCGCAGCGGGGGGATATTTCCCCCTGACCAAGCAACTCTACGTAGGTATGTTAAAATCGCTAAATTGAACGGATCGATGTCGGAACACAGCATTTTTCTCGTGACTAAGTCAATCAAGACTTACTGCCAGTATGAAGACATTTGGCTCAACAGAAAAGACGGATCATTAACTGTTACCTTAAATGAAAAAAACGCAAGAAAACTCACTGATAACATGAATAAATTGGCAGATGGAACACCAGTTACCGTCAGTTGGGATGAAAAACGCAATAAATCCCGTGCCGTCGTTGCCTGTAGAGAATTGGCTATCGACACGGAAGATGACATAAAGGTAAACTTAAATAATCAAGGCGTCATCGATGCCAGACATATTTTCAGAGTAAGCAATGACAAAACAACAAAAATAAACACTGGAGTCGTAATACTTACGTTTTCCTCACCTGTACCACCGGAAAAAGTTAAAATCGGATACCGTGTCTGCCGCACCGAGAAATATTACCCGCGACCAATGCAATGCTACCGATGTTACGAATACCAACACATAAGCAAGTTCTGTAAAAATGCCGAACGTTGCAGAACATGTGCTGAAGAAGCACATAAAGAAAACAAAGAATGCTCTAATGTAACAAAATGTCCAAACTGCAAGGAAAACCACATCTCGACCAGCAAGCTATGCTCAGTTTTTTGGCAAGAACAACAAATTATGAAAATTAAAATGGACGAAAATATTCCCTACCGCGCTGCCCGGAACAAACTAATGAACAACACTGGGAAAACCAGTTATGCTCAGGTAACAGGTGATTCCTCAGACACTATTCAAACCGCCAAAAAACAATGGGAAAAGAAATGGAAGATCAAATGATCTTCATATCAGAAAAAATGAAATTTATCACAGAAAAAATGGAAGAGCTAGCGAAACAAGAAGCCACTATGGAAAACTGGTATCAGTACCTTAAAGATAAGGAGCAAAAATTGAAAACTGTGACAGATAAAATGGAAAAGGAGGCCGAAGCAATGGAAACGCACTGCAACACGCTGACAAATGAACTACAAAAAAACAAGATATCATTGAAAAACTGACTAAGCAAATCGATCATCAAACACAAAAAATTGCTACTATTAAAGAAAAACACGGAAAAAAAACCAAAAACTGACAAACCACATGAATCACCCCCTGAAAGAGACACCAGAGAAAATACACCAAAAAGGAAAATCAACCGGAAAAACAAAAATAAAAACAAACATATGAACACGGAATCCTCCGACGTGGAAACGGATGATCTAATGGAAGCTCAATAAAAACAACAAAACCCCAATCTACAAATGACCACGCTTATACAATGGAATTGCAACGGAATTCGCAGCAAATTCGCAGAACTTCAATTACTCATAAACGAACATCAACCCCTCTTCCTTGCCTTACAAGAAACCAGAACAAAACCTAAGACAAATTTCAACCTGAAAGGATATAACTCGATATTTGAACACAGACCCTCCGGTCAAGGAGGAGTAGCTATACTGATAAAAAAAAGGAATATCATACACTCCAGTGAAAATGCAAACACACCTTGAAATAACTGCTATAGAGGTTAACATGCCTTATAAAATGACCATTGCGTCAATATACATCCCACCAAACACTGCACTGGATGCAGAAGAACTGGATAAAATTCTAAGTACGTTACCAAAACCACTACTAATAGGCGGCGACCTAAACGCCCACCGTGTACAATGGGATTCGAATAAGCAAGACTGTAGAGGCAAAGAAATCGCTAAAATAATTGAAAAACATAGACTAATAACGCTAAATAACGGCCAAACAACATTCATTCATTCAGCTAAACGCAATGATATAAACAGTACGTCTAATTAGTACGTAAAATTAGACTGGGTCGTAATAAACGATCTACACAGCAGTGACCATTTCCCCATCAAAATTGGAACAAACCCTGCCAACTCACCTAGAAAACAACACCCAAAATGGAAAATAGACCTCGCTGATTGGAAAATATTTGAAGAGATACTTGAGGACCAAATCAATCCAAATCCAAACAATAGACGAACTAACTACCCACATTAAAAATGCCGCATCACTATCGATCCCAAGGACTTCAGAAATCGCACCAAAAAAATCTGTCCCCTGGTGGAATGAAAATACAAAAAAAGCTGTTAAACAAAGACGAAAATCACTCAGGAAACTCAAAAACACACATCCCGACCATCCCGACTTCAAAATAATCCAAGACAACTTCCGAAAACACAGATTCGAGGCAAGGCAGATCATCGAAGAAGAAAAACAGAAATCCTGGGAAAAATTCATATCTGAAATAAACGAACAAACCCCTCCAAAAGAAGTATGGAAAAAGATAAGCAACATATCCGGAATAAAATCATCAGAATTTATATGGACGATAACCTCCGGGAACAATAACATAACAATCCCAGCCCAAATAGCCGAACACTTAGCCAATCACTTCTCCACAGAATCGTCAGATCAAGTATATCCACCAAACTTTATCACGAAAAAGAAAGCAGAAGAACAAAAAAACAATTGACTTCCCTTCAACTACAAATTCACCCTACAACAACGAATTTACCCTAGAAGAGCTGCTCTCATATGGACACGCTGAAAGGCTCCTCACCCGGCCCCGATGATATCCACAACCAAATGCTTAAAAGACTCCCGCTCTTCATCAAAAAGAAACTACTAACAACATACAATCACATCTGGACAAACGGAATCTTCCCCAATAGCTGGAGAGACTCCCACCTAATTCCAATTCCCAAACCCGGAAAAAGCCCAAATGATCCAAAGAACCTCCGCCCCATATACCTCACAAGCTGTGTGATGAAACTTTTGAAAAGAATGGTCAACCGTCGGCTCATGAATGAACTCGAGAACAAATCAATCCTAGGACCTAACCAATTCGCTTTTCGTAAAGGAAAACAAACAACAGACACGCTCACAGAAATTGAAGATTTATACACAAAAGCAATAAACGAGAAAAAACACGCTGAAATCCTATTCTTAGATCTGGAAAAAGCAAACGACAGAACTTGGCGACATTTAATCCTGAAAAACTTATCAAAATCCGGTATAGGAGGACACATGGCTACTTTCTGTCAAAATTTCCTAGAAGAAAGAAGATTCAAAGTGCTTTATCATGGGCATCTATCATCTCAAAAACACCAACAAAATGGAGTCGCCCAAGGATCAGTACTGGCTGTAACATTCTTTCTAATAGCTATCAACAGCATAAATGAGTGGCTACCCAAAGATACCATCATCAAACTATATGCCGACGACATCACTATCGCCGTAATAACCCGATGCGCCAGATGGACCCGTCTCAAAATTCAAAAAATCCTAGACAAGATCGAAGAGTGGTGCACTGAAACTGGATTTATTATCTCCATTCAAAAATCATCAATTATGCACGTTGGAAACCGGAAAAAACTTCAAAAACAACCACCTGCAAAATTTCATCAAATGCCGATCAAACAAATAAAACACACAAAAGTACTTGGAATTTGGCTAGATCACAAACTTAATTTCAAACATCATATTCAACTAAAAAGAGACGAATGCAAACAAGTAATTACACTGATGAAGAGTATAACCTGCACTAAATTTGGAGCAGATCCAAAGACATTACTCCGGATCTTGAACACCATGCTCGTTCCCAGACTCATCTACGGAGCACCAATAATCAGCCATGCTAAAGAAACAGATCTAAGCAGGCTCTATCCCATATATCACCAAGGAATCCGAATAGCCACCGGAGCATTTCACTCCAGTCCAATCGAAAGTCTCTTATCTGAAAGTGGACAATTACCACTGAACTTAAGGATAGCTGAAACACTCATTCTATACTCCACAAAACAAATCTCTCGTAAAATGATCTCCCCAAATTGCGGGGTAGCAAAGCGAGCAAAAGAGAAAGCAGATATACTGAACATCCCATCAACAAACAATATTATAACTCAACCTAACTATAGCACAATAAAACGGATACACGGAATAAACCTAACAGCACTTAACACCCTTACACCTGCTGAAAAAAGAGCCCGATTCAACGAAACATGTAAATCCAAATACCCCCATCATAAGCACATATACACAGATGGTTCCAAAACTAGACAAGGAACAGGTAGCGGAATTTTTCCAATGAATTGGAATACAGCATCAGTCTCCCCAAGCATCTATCTATCTTTAGCGCAGAAGCGTACGCAATAAACAAAGCAATTGATCTCAATCCAACAGAACTATCGGTCATATTCAGTGACTCTCAAAGTGTCCTCGCAGCAATTAAAGGTCATCAATCTAATCACCCTTGGATCGAAGATATCAAAAATAAATTGAAACAAAATCCTGGCCGAGTAGACCTATGCTGGGTTCCCGCACATATCAACATAACTGGAAATGAAAAAGCTGACAAACTAGCCAAACTCGCCACATCGAAACCAACCAACGACATCGAAACTCCATACGATGATTATAAAAAACTTGTTAAATTCCATGTTAGACTCTCATGGGAAAATATCTGGCACAACTACCGGGGACACCTGAGAGAAATAAAATACGATACAATCGAATGGCCATCATCATACTCGAAAAATAGAAAAGAAAGCAAAACTATCACACGGCTTAGAATCGGCCACACCAGAATCACACACGGACACTACGCAAAAAAAGAAGACGCACCCATTTGCTCCGCATGCGGTACTCAAATAACAGTGAAACACATAATGCTTGAATGCATCAAATTCACCCAACATCGAAACGAGGAAAATATTGGCCAATCACTCTACTTGGCCCTCGGCGACGATATCAATGAACTCAAAAAAACAATAAAATACCTCACGAAACCTAATCAGTGAAATTTAACTCCAAAAAAAAAAATGTGCTCGCCACTGGCAAATGACCTACCAATATCGAAAAGGTAAACAAAATCGAACTATAAAACGATTGATACGTTTGACAACAAACCAACAATCGCTCCATCCAACCCCTCGTACTACAACGAAAGTCAACCAACATGGGAGGATCCAACACCAAAGAGGAAAACACAGCACACACCCACGGTAACCAACTGGTAACCGTAATTCAAACCCAAGACGTACACTCCGAAGAACATCAACAACAGCAAACCCTTCAACTCGTCATTATCACGCTGCAAATCATCATTTTACTAATCATGACAGTGAAAACTGTCATGAAGACGATGCGAAAGAAATGGATGGAAAAAGGGATCACGAAGGCCAGATCCATCGCTAACCTGGACGTGTGACTAAAGTGCAATGTACTAAGTGAAATAAAATATTAGCTTTAAGTCCAAGATGTAATTTTGCTATCCGGTGACTCGAATGACAACAAGTTAAAGAGTCACCTTAATAAATAAAAATACAATACAATACAATAATACCATAGTTTTCCGACTATCCAGATTCAAGAGTTCTATTTAAACATACATACCATCTTCCTTCCTTTTACATACGGCTCACAGTTTTCATGATACTTACTGATTTTTTGAATTTGGCTTGCATTTAACTCTTGAAACCCGGAACGGACACTCCTTGCCTCACGATGATACCTAAGTCGCGTGCAGGGCTTGAATTCCATCAGGTACTTGAATCTCACAACCGTTCACGACCATGATGGTTGTAAACACCCATGCAAAGAGTGAGTAACATAGAAATGAATAGAGAAAGATTTTAGTATAAGTAGCATGCAGGGTAGGCTGATGCAAAATTCGAAATATTTTCTCCCCTAAGCTTAATCGACGCCAATTTGGGTCCTGATAGTCCCCAAAAAATTTTAACACATTTGGTTTTAATTTGGCTTTGCACACGCAATTCAAAGTTTGTATGGGAATTAGTATGAAGAATCTCAAACTTACATTTCCAGATCCCTAATATCTTGATATTATGTCCTTAAACCAAATCTTATATACATTCATATAGTGTAAGTTGTCAACTATCAAAATGCCGAAGATACCTGACATGTAAATTTTATACAAAAATAGTTATTCAATAAAACATAAAATACACAGTTTAGGTATGATGTTTTATTCTTATATTTGTTTTCTTATTATTATATTTTTTTTATATTTTATATTCATATATTTTTTTTTTATTTTATTTATATTATTATATATATATATTTTATAATTATATATTTTATATATATTACATATTTTTACTTCTTATTATTATATTTGTTGAATAACTTTTTTTGAATAAAATTTACATGTCAGGTATCTTCGGCATTTTGATAGTTGACAACTTACACTATATGAATGTGTATAAGATTTGGTTTAAGGACATAATATCAAGATGTTAGGAATCTGGAAATGTAAGTTTGAGAATCTTCATACTAATTCCCATACAAACTTTGAATAGCGTGTGCAAAGCCAAATTAAAACCAAATGTGTTAAAACTTTTTGGGGACTATCAGGACCCAAATTGGCGTCGATGAAGCTTAGGGGAGCAAATATTTCGAATTTTGCATCAACCTATTGCAGGGTGTATGTGAGATTATTAGTGATATTTTCATGACGATTTTTCGTTTCTCTGACTAAAAAGTTAGAGTCATACTGAACTAACCATGAAAAAAAAAATGTAAAATATTTCGGGACTAATGTGAAACTTTGAAAAGAACGGGTCTACCTTCTATCTAGTGGGTTTACGAACTAGAAATTAGAATGGCCGGGTTGATTTGCTGTGTTTGAACTCTTTGAACATTGCAAAAAAGGAGGTAACTAGAAAACAATAACCCTAGGCTACTTGGCTGATTCACCAAGCATTGGTACTGATATAAACCACATGGAAAGGTTTACTCATCTGCTTCAAATGGTGTTGCCTAAGCGGGCCCCCCGCATCCTGTTTCTAATATACCTGCCTGTCGTCTGTCTTAAGTAACACTTTTATGTGACTATGTGCTTCACTTCGAATAGTCAGATAATTACCCCAATCAAAACATTCACCCTTTTCGAAGATGTTGTAATTATATTGAACCATTAGCAAACCAGGTACTTTGGTATTTTATTCCATAAAACAAATGGATAAACAATAACAAAAGTTGTCAAGAAAATGAAAAGTTTACTTTTGATCTTTTCCCTAAGATTGAAAGTAAGAAGTCTAAGAGTGAATTGTGACATAACCCGCGAGTATCACACCTGATGTTAGTGCCTTTATATAAACGTTCTACGACGTGGCAGTGAGAAAATGCCTAGAATATGTGATACTTTCACTACAGGTCGAATTCTTGGTCTGACATGCATGTTTATAGCATGAGATAAGCCCTCTAACCGTCGACAAGGTGTAAAATTTGATCCACGAGAGGGTGTTAAGATAAGCAAAGGTAGTTGGAATTGAATGGAACAAACAAATTTTACTTCTCATTTCTAGTTACACGTATTCCACTAAACAGCTCAAACTCTCTAGGTTTCATTCAGAATTATTTTACATTGTTCACGGGCAGACCAGTGCCACGCAGCAAAATATTTCTGAACTATGAAATCGAAGTCATAATACAGATATTACAAAAAGTTTACATGAACACTACTGCCACATAGCGGATGCATTCTGAACTAATGTTAACTTCATCCTAAAGTCCTCAATCAACCAAACATCTTTGTCGAGGACATCAACTTGCTATATGCCAAGGATCTCGAGATTCAGGTTATACAGTAAGTTTACATGCACACTAGCGCCGCGTAGTGTGATAATTCTGAACTTTTAAGTTTACCATCTTGAAGGCCTTGATCTACTGAACAACTTTGCTCAAGTAAGTAACTTCCTATACATGAATGATCACGAGATCAATGCCCGTATATCATTTGAGAGCATCAACAATGAAATCCACGCATGTCTGGAGGTTCATTGTACTTTGCTATTTTTTGCTAAAATATGCTGCCTTTCAACGGTCATATTTTTTTCTGATGAATTCGGGTCGACTTCATGTTAGCAGAGATGGCATTTCGCACTAATGTTACGCCGGCGCGAGAGATCTGTACCTTTACAGAGGATATAACCATTACTCACCGCAGATAATGCAAAGTGCTCTTTTATTCGGTGGTAAATAGATAGAGTGAAAGAGTGTGCCGGTGGTGGGATTGCTTGGAGTGAGTGAATCACTCTCTCTTTTAAACGACCGCTCTCAGGTGCTCTCATCTTTCTTCGCCAACGTGCTCTCGCCTGCGGGCACTGCCGCGTACACTTGTGCGAGGACGCGCCAGTGCTTTTTTCGTGATTCACTGGTGCGATTGATAGTGAAAACGTCGTCGGAGTAGTAGAAAATGTCAAAAAAAGGAAACGGAAAGAAACATTCTTCTTTCTTCCTTTGTTGTGTAACGTCAAAGGGAATTTGCAATCACTGCTGTAAATTAGCAGAAGAGCCCATTCCAGTGAGCTCACTGGGGCGCACGCTTTAGAGAAATTATCTGCATTCGCTTCTGTGAATTTGAGAGCTTTTCTTCCCACTCTAGAGCGATCGAGTGTAGTGTGAATAAAAACCATTTTTCTCCACTCACATGCGCTACCCGCATGCAAACACCGTTGTGCATATAAACAAGAGAGAAGAGCTCTCGTTGAGGTAGGAAGAGTGTGTGGAAAAATTTAAATCTCTTTCTACCACACTGAGGATATGGACATCACTGCATGTTTGTTAAAGTTTATTAAATAAAAAAAAAAAAACTACTGGAGCATTTACATTTAAGCTGAGGCAGTTATTTGAGTGGTTCTCAAAGTGTATCAAAATTTGAATTTTTGAGGCCAAACTATGAAAAAAAAAATGCTAATCGCATGAGTTCAAAAGACGATACTCGGTGGTTTTGGGACCAAGCTAACGAAAATTGGTATGGAGCACTGGGTCTAAAAATATCTGTAGACCAGTGCTATCACTAGGAATAGGAACATACTGTGACAAGCGGTTACCACAACCGACCAAACATAAGCAGGGAGCCCTGACCAAATCACACAAAGTTAAAGTGCTGGCAATAACTTTCTGATTTTGATTTTTCTCATTCCAATCCAGCGCCAAAAAATGTGACCCCTTTTAACCTCGGGTAAACCGCTAGTATTACGTAATTCATTATATTGGAAAAAAATTAACTATCGGCTCGACGCTATTGAGCCTCACAAATAAATGTATGTGTTAGTAACAAGCAGGTTTCTTTTATTTACGGCAGTAAAGAAATAATTATAACTATAAGTAAATACCAAATTTAATTCCTACACAAAAAAAAACTTTTTCAAAAAATACCGTATTTTCGATGATTTGTTAACAATTCATCTCCTTCGATCAAGACACCAAAACGAACGAAATTAATTTACGCTAACTTAGAGCAACCGTACCGGTCGTTGTCATTTGCGCTGCTATTTTAGTAGCGCACAGCGCTCTCATTTCAACTTAGTCATTCTGCACCACACCGATCGTTGCTATTACAGTAGTCATTCTTAGTTACTGTTTTCGTTTTTAAACGTTTAGCTAAGCATGTAAATTGAGAATGGACAGTTTTTCGCAGCTATCATCGGGTTCAAGCGACGATGATCTGGACTTCATGAGTAGAATGTGGACCTAGGCACGGTCCATGTTACCCGAAAAAGTTATAAAAAGGCTTGTGTGGGGAAGATGCAATTTAAAATTATTTATTTTTATTTGTATTTTTCATTATAACTAATCCTATAAAACACATTATTTTATAAATCCTAGAGGGTTTGAGCTGTTTAGTGGAATACTTGTAACTATAAATTAGAAGAAAAATTAGTAATCTCCATTTAATTCCAACTACCTTTGCTTATCTTCGACAGATACGCGTATTTCGTCTACAATGTGCAGACTTCTTCAGTGTCTCGTACTAATAACTCGACTACTAATTTTTCTTCTAATTTATAGTTACATTATTTTAATTTTAATTATCATATATAGATAGACTATCGTCAGTAAAGTTCTGCATTCATATTTTTGATAAGTATCAAATTAAAATTCAACTTAATTATTAGTTTATATAAGTATTAGTTTTTGAACATAATGCATTACTTTAAACGCTTACAATGATTGTAATTAAATTAACAATTGCATTTTTTTAACAAAAATATATTTTTCAAAGCAATAAAATTAAAAACAGAGATGCTCAATTTTTTTTATTAAAAAGACAACAATATGTAAAACAATTCACACGTAAGGAGTGTATCGAAAAGTAGTTATAAACTTCCAAATAATAAAATAGGCATGAAAACATGGTTAAAATTAACATACTATTTCAGTTTATTATAGCTTAACATGTTTACAAAAGATCCAAACGGAAAAACTAGTCATCATGTTCATTTCTGTAGAATGCCCGTACCTTTGATTTGACACCTGCCATCAAATTCTGCACAGTGACCTTTGTGCACTTCCTGGATGCCGCTGCCCAATTTTTCTTAAAATCGGTCATGTTTTGGGACACTGTACCATCCTTCTTAAATATACGCTTGACTATTGCCCAATAGCGTTCGATCGGTCGCAACTGGGGACAGTTTGGTGGGTTGATGTCTTTTTCTACGAACTTGATGTTATTCTCCGTCAGCCACTGTAGAGTGGATTTGGCGTAATGTGCCGATGCCAAATCTGGCCAGAAGAGAGGAGGGACTGGTGCTTTCTATACAATGGTAGCAACCTGTTCTTCAAACATTCCTTTTGATAAATCTCAGCATTTATAGTTCCTTTTGTATAGAAAATTGAAGAACGCAAGCCACATGTGCAAATAGCTTGCCAAATGAGCACCTTCTGACCGAATTTCTCCATCGCAACAGTCGTATCTGCGGTTGGCACGTTCCCCAACAGATTTAGTATAAAACTGCGGCCCCGGTAGCGTTCTTGAATCTTCTTTAACGTATGTTTCGTCATCCATCAAAAATGCACTGGTCGACATTGTCCAAAATGCAGCTGTACAGCTTTCGAGCCCTGGTTTTGGCACGAGACTTTTGTTCCGGAGTTTGTTTGGGCACTTTCTGCTTTTTGTACGTCTTCAAGTCATTCCTGCACTTGATTCGTTGAATCATTCCGATGCTGGTCCTGAACTTCTTGGCTAGATCGCGAGTAGAGGCAGATTTGTTCCGTTGAATATAATCCACAACTTTTTGGTCCAAATCGGGGTTGCTGGAGCCGGGTTTCCGGCCACTTCTTGGTAAATCCTTGAGGGAGCACTCCTTACCAAACTTTTCGATGATGCGTTTTACACTTGCCGGGTGAACATTTACTCTTTTCGCAATCTGGTTGTAAGTAACACCCTTTTCGGTGCACCAAGTGTGCAGAATTTTCTTTTTAGTCTCAAATTCAATTCGCGACATTTTGAATACAACTTTATCAACGGAAATGAATGAACCGAATAATCATTTTTGACATGTAAACAAAGCAAATGGCGCTTACACGCTAAAAATATATACAGTAGTTTATGCGTAATAACGCATCGAATGTTTATAACTACTTTTCGATACACTCCTTATTGTTGAAAATTATTATTATATATATTAAAAATATAAAATCGTAATTTTAATCAGATATATTTTATTTTTTCATATATTATTTTTAATACATGAACAATAAATTTAAGGGTTGATTTTATATGACTTTTAAGTCCAATTAGATTTAATTTATATTTGTTTGCATATGTTCATTTAATTTATTATTTTTACCTAACAAATTATTACATTAGGTTGAACAAAGAAAATAACTAACATTACAGTAATACATTTTTTCTTATTTTAATATTTTAGAGATTAAATTAATGAATGAAATTGGAATTTTCTGAAAATTAAATTTTAAATTAAAAAAGAATTACATAGCGGAAGGTGCTTTCATGTGGGTCTATGGATCTAGGATTCGGTCTATGCTTGAAATTAGAAGTAAATAATCATTCACTATTTTACCTTGAAAGGCAAATATTTACAGTAGTACTGTCTCACTGACATATCAATATGAAGAATAATTAGAGACAGGCGATTCTCAACGATAAGCAGAGTTCTAGATCCGCACACTCACATTAGAGTGCTTTTCCCTAGCAATTATTATTTTTTTAAATATAGACTGTTCCAGAAAGTATAAACACACTTTCAAAATAACAAAAAAGTTATGTTTTTTGGTTTCAATAATTTTATTTGGCAAATCATATTTGTATTTATGTTTTGATATGATATTTTACTCTCGTTTAATCAAAATATTTAATCATAGCCAAGACTCTAACTTTTCCTCGAACATGACCCATTAGCTTCTGCACAGTGGTACTTCCACCATTTTGACCAATTGTTGGCCAATCTTTTAAATTTTTGGATGTCGTCCGCTGGTTTTATAAATTTTCGAAGATTTGCTTTGGTTAAAGCCAAAAAAGTCTCGATTAACCGTGCCTCCGGGCAGTTCGGCGGATTCATGTCTTTCGGCACGAAACATACATTTTGACTTTTGTACCATTCTATAGTGTCCTTTGCGTAATGACATGACCCCCAATCAGGCCAAAACACTACTTGACCTTCGTGCTGCCTGATCATCGGCAATAATCGCTTCTGGAGACATTCCTTAACGTATTTCTGGTGTTCATCGTCTCCGTTGTGATTTACGGACTAGATGTTTTAGCACACTCGCATATTGCCTGCCAAACCACAACCTTCTTACGGAATTTTTCGGTAAAATTGCCTTCTCCGTTTCAGGAGATGTCTTTGTCTTCGCTTACAGTATAGAATTGTGGTCCGGGAAACGTTTTGTAATCTAGTTTCACATACGTTTCATCGTCCATTATTATACACCCAGAATTTCTACACAATAACGAATCGTAGAGTTTGCGGCCCGTGGTTTCACGGACGCGGCCTGTTTTGAGTTCCTTTGAGGTTTTCTGCTACCGGTATGTTTTTAGCCCAAGTCTTTCTTTGGCACGCATGACGTTACTCGACGAGGTCCCTAGTTTTTCACAACATCCCGAACGGAAATCGCTGGTTTTCGATTGTAGGCATCCATGACCTTTTTAGCGATATCCGGACTAACAGGACCGAATTTCCGACCACTCTTCAGCGCATCTTCAAACGTACACTGTTCTCTATATGTTTCAAATCGCAGATCGCACCGCTCCGATGCTCAGAGTGCACCATTTGTGCACGATACTTTTCGTTGTTCGGAGTAAGACCGCGCATTTTGATAGGTAACACAAAACTGAGCACCTTTTTGATACTATGTCATTCAAAAGTGTGCAAACATAAGAACGCAGCCAAAACATGTTGAAATATTTCATTATATTCAAAGTGACAGTTAAATAAGATGTGCTTATACTTTCTGGAACAGTCGTTAAGCAGTATCGAAAAGCAATCAACTAACAACATTTATATATCAAATAATTATTTGATTAAAATATATTTTAAAATACTATGAATAATTATAATAATTCAATTGGAATAGATTTTGAAAGCCTGGAACTTTTCAGATTTGAATTAACTGGTTCAAAGATAACTGTACATAATAATTAAGTTGAATGTATTGTTTTCAATTATAGTTATTTTTCAGTTGACTACAATTAAATATATAAACGAATCAATTTTACAATCACAATATTTAAAATTTATCAATTCAAATGTATAAATTAAGAGATAATGTTTTTAAAATGTTCAATATGAAAATTTTCTTCCTTTACTGTTTTATTTAATAAAATTATCATTTATAATTAAAGACATTTGTATGAAGTTACTTACAGCCTTAATGAAAACCAACATAATTTTAATAATTGGTTATATATTTTTTTTACCAATACATTTAAAAATGAATATTATAATTTGTTTTAGGATGGAATGTCTTTTTGATTTTATTTATTAAAATTTTGATTATTTATATTAGTTACTGCAGCAAAATTAATTATTAAAGTTATTTGTATATATTTGAATTAATGTTAGATAATCCCTAAATCACTTATTTTTGATTTTAAACAATTTTCGTTAAAGTTTTCATTCTTATTTTATTTTACAGGTAAATATATATGTGTGAATCAATTCATCATACATTAATCATTATTTTGATTCATTAGCAGTGATAAGCATTCATTAAAAGTGATGTTTTGTATAATTTAAAAAATGAAGTATAGGATAAATTTTTATAAGCTGGTTTAACAAATAATGCTAAAACAATTCTTTGTGTTTATCAAATTTGAATTTATTTGCATAATAATAATATGAATTTAAATATTAAGAACAGGTAGAATTTTAAAATTTATAAAAATGATTATTTGAAGAATTTATTAAAATTCTTAACTTAAAAATCATAAACTAAGATTGGATACCCTATTATTGATAATCATTATATATTTACTATAGTGTTATTAGTCATGTTCTCAACATTTATATATAATAATAGTGTTATGTACTCTAATAAGAGGTATTTGAGAAGCCACATTGAGTCTTATAAAACCTTACCCCATCATCAGAATATATTATTAGATGGAAGAAATTCTTCATATTACATGACATAAAATGTCAAGGTTAAATTTGAAGAAGAGATGGATTGCCAGTAGATTTACTTAAATGTTTATTTTTTTAAATAATAACAAACAGTAACAAACCCCTGACTGACCCATTTCACCAAATAGCAACCGTCTCCTGCGCTGCTATCGCGCTGCTATATTTGAACACCCGATGCTGTTCGAGAGTCGCGCTGCTGTTTTGATACCGCATTTAGCAGTGACCGCACCGGTGTGAAGTAATGGTTTTGCGCTGCTAAAATAGGTTTGGAACCGCTCCGGTGCGGGTGCTCTTAGATCTCTTTCTTTTATGTGTGATTGTAAATGACACAAACAGACGCTGGTCAACCCTGTTCCAGCAGACGAAAGCACACTATCAAAATCTAGTCAACATGCATCCAATGGGTTCAATTCCATAATCTTCACAGTGCCAACGCCAAAGTTTATATTATGCGACAAGCAGAGCGAAAATTTGAAAATTTCATCACATCGATTACCTGCCATCAACAGGGTAAGTAAGACAAGTTTTGAAGCAAACCTTACAACATTAGAATAAGCAACAATTCATGGAGTAGCTCTAACTGTAACTTTTCACAAGACGTTCAGTCATGCACATAAGTTCAATGTAGTAATGCTAAGTTAAACTTTATTTTTGTTTGTGCCATCTCATTAGTCTTAGTCTTAGTTCGTTCTAATAGTTTTTACGACCCGTTTCTCACACACGCAGAAGACGAGGATGCCCATCATCAAAGCGAACAAATCAATCGGTATGGGGATTCCTCCACGATCAAGATCGCGCTTCACACCCAACAGTGTGGAGCGTCCATTGAGAGGAAATCAAACTGGTACCGAATTAAAATGCAAACCGGTTTCCCCTATCCGTTAGTTGCTTCCAAGTCAGCGAACGAGCAGCAGTGTTATCAGTTCTGGAATCGAGCAAATGGCATCAGCGATGGTTAGCTTCACTGTGGCCGTTTTGTTGGTGCTAGTTCAAGGTGAGGTGTAATCATTCCCGGCATAACTGAAAGGTCTTCTGACATATTTATTTTGCCCTA
>JASCZW010008761.1:0-47695 GCA_034211315.2 Aedes japonicus | reverse complement strand
TTTGGCTTTGTGCACAAATTACGTGACGCATGAAGGGGGGGGGGTTGAGCAACCGTTACCTATTGTGACTTATGGGAAAGGGGGGATTTAAAATAGTTACGTAACAAAATAACCAATAAAAAAAAATTAAAAGTGAATAACCAATTTGCATCAATTAAATTTCCTATGTGCCAAGCAAAGTAGCAAGAAGCAAGTAGAAAAGCCTGTTGAGGTGGCGGATTCGTCCGTGCCTCGGCCTACCCCGCAACGGGATGTTAAGCAAAGGGTGACGTCCTTGGCTCGAGTACTACTGTACCCGTGCCCTTTCGTCCAATTTTCAATACATCTGTCCTATTTACAACCTACCGTACACTGACGAAACTTTCGACACTTTCTCTTCATATCTTTCATTCTAGCAAACATTACTGTCCACTCTTGCTAACTCATGGTGATGAGCGAACATCTCCTTCTATGTCAAGTAGAAAAGGGTTAATTTATACTAGTTGAGTACTATGTTTAAAAATTCTGGGAAATACGTCAAATGAAAGGTTTCAATCTATATTTTGAAGAAAAACTTTCGAAACTGTGCCAAAACTTTGTTTTTGTATTATTAATGACGTTTGCCATAACTGGTACACTGTGCCAATTATCGCCAACGTTTTAAATTTTGGTTCCTTTCATGGCCAATCACATGTGTTTCTTATGGGAGTGGCCATAATAGAAGCACATTTATGAGCAAGTGGGGGATCTGAAATTTTAAGAAAAATGAATTAGGTCTATCTTTTGATATCCGACCATATTCTACAGCTTTGATAAATGGAGACCTACACTGAAAATTAATTTTCGTAAATTAGCTTTCACTCGTTTCGTAAACATGGATTATGCACATAGAACAAATGTCTCGTAAATAATATGAAATATTAATACTGCTTGTCTTCAAACAAAACGCTATCATTACACCTTTTTTGTACAATGCACAACATTAATTTTGTGAAGAGTAGAATAAATCCTCGGGGTTGCCTTTTTTTTCAAATATATTTTGAGCCGATAAAGTAGATCTGTCATGCAACCACCCAAGAACCGTTTCTTTTTTATTGGTAACAAATTACTCCTATCTATTTGTTTTGCTTTCGTAGAATGAACTAATGTAATTTTTGTGTCAACAAATTCTTTGTGCTTTTGACAGTTGCGAGGTGTGGCTTTTGATACGTAGGAAGCTTCGTAGAAAGTACAAATCAGTTTCGTTGCAGAAAACAATGAATAGATTTGTTAGTCTTTCCTACGATCGTAAAATAATTTTCAGTGTACTATTTAAATGTGATCTACTAAACAAAAGGTTTTTTTTATGACGATTTGCATCACCAATTGGCGCAATTTTTCATAAATCGTACATCTACACGCTGAGAAATATATTGTTCTGTATAGATTCAACTAATTTTATTGTTGACTCACGACCTACCCATAATATTTATTTATTCAAACAACACTGATTTAATTTTTGGACCAACAACAATTTTGTTTTGTTTCTAAAAGCGCTGCAAAAGAGGTTTCTATTGAAAACAAAAAGCATTTATTGCTGAATCAAAATATAAGCTTTTTGGAAACAATGCACCTTTGCATTGATTCGAACAAACCGGTTGAGTTGAAAAAAATATTGTTTTTTGAAATAATAAGAAATTTTGTTGATTGTTGATTCTACCAAATTGTTCTGTTGAATCACTAATAATTTCTGTTAGATATATTTACTGACTAACAATATTGGATTCGATAATAGATTATGTTGTTTCAAATATATGATTGGATTAAACTAAAACAATGTGTAGTTTGATTTAATTCACAAGAAATGTTGATTCTAATCGGTGCGTTCAGTCACCCAATATTCCTCTGCATGAAGCCTACATCAAATTAACTTGTTGCTGCGTCTCTTGTTCTATGTTTCTGCCGTCATGAATTAGTCGTACATAGCGTGCCCTTATTCATGCACTGCCTAAATCAAAAGGAAAACTCTGAATAGGACCCATATTAAAAAAATATAATTCATAATAATTAGATTATAATAATTGCTATAGGTCAATATTATGCATTGCATAAAATACTGTTGATTTGAGTGATATGAATAGGGTGTGATACTTTAAATATTTTTTTAAGACATTTAAATAAGCTAGTTGAACTAATATTTGTAACAATTTTAAGAACATTCATTAACCTGAATAGAAGCAGTACAAAGATTTTCGTTATCCTTATATTGGCTTTAAGATACTGAAATAAAATTAATTAAATGATGTTTGCCATCTTCACTAATTTCAAGTATATTAGAATTAAACATTAAAACAACAACGATATCAGTTTGTGTGATGATTTTATCACAATTGACAAATAGGGGGGGGGGGGTCTGGTCACGCGTTACTAATTGTTACATAAGGGTGGGGGGGAGGTGGTCCAAAGTCCCGTTTTTTTGCGTTATGTAATTTGTGCACAAAGCCTTTGTAGGTTGTATATATTTTTAATTGATATGTTTTATGTGTCCAATTTTCGGTTTGCAAATGGACATTTTACCAAATCTGAGCTAATCCGATGCATGCAGCGCTCCGTGCCATTTAGCTGGTGTCTGATTTTGCAGTTCAATCTTTGTCATTGCCTTGTCATATCTCGCAATATCATTGTAATTGATAGTGTTGTTTTATTGATTGTACTCCATAGATGATTTAAGCCTTACTTTTTGTTTTTTATGTCCACGTGTCTTTGAGTCCCTTTCAATTGAATCTTCCCTGTTATTCCATGTAGTGTAGATGTGTTACTGCTATGTACCATAAGGTCTTTTTCTATTAACCATGCAAACTTGTGAGTGGCAATAACGCCATCATTACTGTTGGTTTAAATCAGTTCTCAAACTCGATATTGCAATACATTTTTGTATCCTGCTGGACACACTTGTGAATGGCCCCAACAGCATTCTTACTGTTGGTTTAAATCGGTGCCGAAATTTGAATAATTTTAATGTTCATATCTGAACAGAGAATCAATTGTTAAATATCTTATTCGCTGCCGTCGTCAGTTGCATTCAGCACACCGCTGTAAATCCAATCATTCCATCCAACGTCCCAGTGATTTCTCGTGAAAGTGCAGAGGTGTTCTTGGCTTCCAATAATGCGAATATCACGTCAACATATTCCTACCCATTGCCTAGTTGACCTGCATTCGAACGAGGCCAGCACCGGTATTGCCTTAGTTTGGGATCACCAGTTTTTACACATTGAGGATGTATGTTAGTCCCAAGCATCATTTTTGGGTTCTCTGTGTAATAACGGATGATCAGGCAATGACGGAGTAGCAACCATGGGCAGTCTATCTTGCTCACACTCATGCTCGAGCTATTGTACAGGTGATCGAAAATAGACCTTATCGCTTCCATGCGCCCTCTCGACACCGTAGATTCGTCCCGTGACCAGCGTTTCAGTATCCCAGACCTTATCGCTGCCATAGCGACGGAATGGGTGGCTCAGTCGAACACCTGTGACCACGTGGGCATTGACAACGATACAACGGGGGCCGGCGACAAGGTGACTTGCTGGATCCCAAGGTGGTGGAAGTTTAGGGTGATGAAGCAAAGGTGTCTGAACGAGATTCAGATTCTTGTGTTGCAACCAAAGACAGGTAAGCCACCAGTAGATCCATCGGCATATAGACCTATTTGTCTGTTGGATACAGCGAGTAAAGTGCTCGAGAGGGTAATCCTCAACAGACTGATAACATACACGGAGGGTATAGGCGGTCTGTCTAATAATCAGTTTGGCTTCCGTAAAGGGAAGTCGACTGTGGATGCCATCCTGTCCGTCACCAAGACGGCTGAGGTGGCAATCCAGCGCTAGAGCCAAGGAGTACGATACTGTTCAGTGGTCGCCCTAGACGTGAGAGATGCTTTCAATAGCGCCAGTAGGGTGGCTATCGTCGACTCGCTTCAACGGTCGCTTCAGGTTTCTGGTTCCCTATACAAGATTCCTGAAAGTTACTTCCAGAATTGCGTACTGGTATACAGCACAGAGGCAGTCCAGAAACGTGTCCAGATTACCTCAGGCGTCCCAAAGGGTTCGATCCTAGGTCCGGTGTTATGGAACACGATGTACGATGAGGTACTATGGCTTGAGTTCCCGAACGGGGTGAAGATAGTCGGTTTTGCGGACGACATCACCCTGGAGATATGTGGTGAATCCATCGAAGAGGTCGAGTTAAAGGCCTTGCACTCCATTGGCATTGTGGAGAGATGGAGATGGAACAACGACGATCAGTGCACGTAACTGCACAATCGAATCAAAGAGGTCTTTGAGGTATCTTGGGGCCATGGTCGAAGATACCCGAGCAGGAGAGAACAACATATGAAAACCTAATTTTGATCTTGATAACTGGCGTTAGTATCAAAGAGCTCAGATAAAGAGGTAAAATACCTAAGCAAAATACCTAAGAATTGCAAGCAAAATATCTCTCGATTACCAAAACTTGTTATTTTGGATACATGGGAATACCTAAGAGGTACTTTTTTGGTATTTTCTCACCTCAATTTGGTATTTGCTTATCATTGTAGGAACAATTTTATGGTATTATCCTCAGGTATTTTATCTCTTAATCTGAGCTCCTAAATACCAAAGCCAGTTATCGAGTTATTCGGTCCTGCTCGGGTAAGCTATCCTTTATCAGTCACGTCTATTACGCCTGCAATAAAGCCTTTATGGCTATATCGGCATTATTCCGCATTTAAATAGCTCGGCGGTGCAAGGGTGTAAGCGTAAACTCCTGGCCAATGTCGCCCTGTTCTTACTTTGGCCGACATGGATCACCGCCCTGAGTACCAAGAGCTACGTTAGTAAGCTAAAGATTACGCACAGGCTTATGTGCCTAAGACTGGTTAGTGCGTACCGGACACGGGATTATGCCAATACGCATTGTCATAAAAGAGGACGTTGAGTGCTTCGAAGAACGTGGTACAAGAGGTATTCGGAAGACCACTAGATCCGCATCCATGGTTAAGTGGCAAAGGGAATGGAACAACTCTCGGAATTAACTGGGTGGGTTGTTAGGCGATACGGTGAAGTGAACTTCCACTTAACATAGATTTTGTCAGGCCACGGCTGTTTTAGACAATACCTACACAAATATGAGCACGAATCCGGATAATTTGGTCCAGAGCATGTGCCAAGTCCGGGACATCTGGGACGCGGTATGCGTAGCAGTCTCCCAGATCGTCCTTAATCTCCAACAAAAATGGCGAAACGACCAACGGCAAGTCGCAGGGACCACCTAACTACTAAAGCCCTAAGTAGTTAGACATAGTGGGTGCACAGTAGCCCCCTCACCGAAGTAATACCGAAAGGTGAGTTTTTAGTGGATCGAAGAGTTGGCACTCTCATCCACACACCCTGAGTTCTTCAGGTACCTGGTTGCAGGTTTTCCAACCCGCCAAAAAAAAAAGACCTTGTCGTTTTGAAAAACAGTGCTGTGGCACAATTTCAGCTGAGATGCTAGTCTCCTCGTCAACATACGGGTCTCATGTAATGTAATGGTGAATATACCTCGTCTGAATTAGATTGCCGTCTTCATCCCACGTTTGATATCTCAACAATCTCGCAACTGGGATGCACATCACAAGGCATTAAGGGAGCCCTCAACCGCTCCGACCCAGTCGAGCCAATCAACGTTCATCAATCCAGCATTTGTTCCTGCCATCTCAGCCATCCCGGTCCTGTGGTCGGAGTTTGGGGGAGGGTCTCCCAGCCTGAACTTCCAGGCAAGTATGTGTGTTTTCCAATGTATTCTACTCCTGATGCTTTCCCGATTTCCAGTGCTGCTTCAGAGACTGATCAGAGACGCACCGTAGAAAGCACGATGGAAGTCCCCAATCTCTCCAACCCAGTCCCACCGATTGCAGCCAGTTCGTCATAGTCGTCTCGGCCCTGTGGTTGGAAGAAGAGAAGGGATCTTCCACCCTGCACATCAGGGCACGTACAATTATAATTTCGAAAATAAGTCGCTTGATGCCGTACTAAATTTCAGTGCCGTTTCGACAGTCATGGACAACCAAAGCCTTGAATAGCATCGAGTTCATCCGATGTAGCACCACTGATTGCTGCACCAGATAATCGGAACCATCCCGATCCTATGGATAGAAGCGAAATGAAGATCCGCCGAAGTTCTCACTCAAACAATGCGTACGCAGTTCCACGCAGCTGTAACCAAAACGTCACTTTTTACTACCAGAACGCGGGCGGTATGAACTCAATTGTTGAAGACTACCGCTTATCCGTTTCAGACCGCTGCTATGATGTTATTGCTCTCACCGAGACTTGGCTTGATTTCCGCACGCTTTCTTATCAAGTGTTTGGATCCGAATATGATGTTTTCCGATGTGATCGTAGCTCTGTTAACAGCCGAAAATCAACGGGAGGTGGTGTCCTCTTGGCAGTCGGTTCCAGATTGAAAGCCAGAGCAATTGAGAATGATTTATGGAGCAGCGTGGAACAGGTCTGGGTAGCTGTTAAATTGGCCGACCGTACATTGTTTATATGTGTAGTTTATATACCTCCGAATCGTGTACGTGTCATTGATTTTATCAACAGTTATTGCCGATCCATCCAAGCTATCTTGGAAAGTACAGCTACAATCGAAGAGATCATCATTTTTGGCGACTATAATCTACCCGGTATTTCGTGGCAACCGTCCCACAGTGATTTCCTTCATCCGGATCCTGTATGTTCTGCGTTTCATTCTGGAGCTACCACCCTTCTTGACAGCTACAGTACTTGTACGTTATCGCAAATCAATCACGTGAGGAATGAGAACAACCGTAGTTTGGACCTTTGCTTAGTTAGTGCTCAGGACTTTGCCCCCTCAATTTTCTTTGCACCTGCTCCACTGGTGAAGCAGGCTCCTCATCACCCTGCTTTGGCTGTGGCTATGGAGAGAAAGTTGCTTCATGACTTTGTCATTAAATCGGACGTGGTTTCCTACGACTTTCGGAAAGCAGATTACCGTGCCATTTCTGACCTGCTTTCCAGTATCCACTGGGGAACCATCCTCGATACTTATAATGTCGAAGTTGCGGCAAGTACTTTGTCACATGTTTTGGCGTACACCATCGACAGACACGTACCGAAAATCATCCACCAGAAAAAAAAACGTGACATCCATGGCAGACTATGAAACTCTGTAGAGTGAAGTCTATCAAAAGAGCAGCACTAAGAAAATTCACGAAGTTCCGAACAGTTCAACTAAAATGCCATTACGTTCGACTTAACCACCAATACAAGCGGATCAGTCGGCAAAGTTATTCGCGATATCAACATGGGATTCAGCGCAGAATGAAGTCGAACCCTAAACCGTTTTGGAACTATGTAAACGAGCAGCGAAAGGAGTTCGGTCTTTCATCGTCCATGGTGTTTGATGGTGAAGTTGCTTCATCGACTCAGGAGATCTGCCGACTCTTTTCTCAAAAATTCTTCGAAGTTTTCACCGATGAGAGCCTAACCGAAGAAAACGTTAACCTCACAGCAAGCAACGTCCCTATACACGGTGACACTTTGGGCGATATAGACTTCAACGATACGACTATTTCAAGAGCCGCATCCAAACTGAAATCTTCCTGTCGTCCTGGGCCCGATGGAATCCCGTTAATCTTTCTCAAGAAGAATATCGACTCCTTATTGACACCGCTCGGCCATGTTTTCCAATTGTCAGTACGCAGTAGTACTTTTCCTTCATGCTGGAAATCTGCTCACATGTTTCCGGTTCATAAAAAAGGTAGCAAGCGAGACGTCAACAACTATCGCGGAATTACCTCACTGAGCGCGTTATCGAAGCTATTTGAACTTGTCATGGTTGATCCGTTACTTTCTCACTGCAAGCATTTTTTGAGCGATCATCAGCATGGCTTCATGGCTTCATGGCAGGTCGTTCCACTACTACCAATTTGCTCTGTCTTACGTCGTATGTAACTGATAGCATGAATGACCGAGCTCAAACAGATGTCATTTATACTGATTTGTCAGCTGCCTTCGACAAACTGAACCATGCTATTGCTATTGCTAAGCTAAGCCGACTCGGGATCAATGGCATTCTATTACAATGGTTTCAATCATATCTTACTGGTTGCCAACTCGTGGTTGCTATAGGTGACTGCCGTTCCGATACTTATCCAGCGACATCGGGAATACCTCAGGGTAGCCATCTTGGACCGCTGATCTTCTTGTTCTACTTCAACGATGTTAACCTTGTCATTGTGGGACCTCGACTATCATATGCTGATGATCTCAAACTCTACCTCCGTATCTGTTCCATTGCCGATTGTCACACTCTTCAGCGTCAGCTACATGCCTTCGCAGACTGGTGCATCGTTAATCGAATGGAAGTGAATCCTACTAAATGCTCAGTTATTTCCTTTTCTCGAAAAAAGGACCCGATCATCTTCAACTATAATCTGTCAGGGATAGACATTGAACGGGTGAGCCACGTGAAGGATTTAGGCGTAATTTTGGACTCGCGACTCACTTACAAGCAGCATATTTCATATGTGGTCGATAAAGCATCTAGAACGTTAGGTTTTATCTTTAGAATCACCAAAAATGTTACCGATGTTTATTGCCTAAAGTCATTATACTCCTCGTTGGTCCGATCAGTTCTTGAATATTGCTCTGCAGTTTGGAATCCAAGCTACAACAATGGGGCTGAAAGAGTCGAATCTGTCCAACGCCGATTCCTGCGTTTTACGCTTCGGTTATTACCTTGGAGAGATTCTTTCCATTTGCCTAGCTACGAGGATCGATGCCAACTGATTCATCTGGAGCCACTTTCGACACGAAGAGACACTGCCAGAGCTTTATTTACTGCCGATACCTTGCAAGGAAGAGTGGATTGCCCAACCATACTCGAGCAAATCAACCTAAATGTACGACCGCGTGCATTAAGGTATAGTTCGATGCTGAATCTACCTTTTCGTCGTACAAATCACGGAATTAATGGAGCAATCAACGGACTTCAAAGAGTCTTCAACCGGGTAGCCTCAGCATTCGATTTCAATGCACCACGTCAGACACTTCGGCGCAGATTTAGTCAGATTTACTCCGGCACAGTTAATCGTGAATAACAGTTTTATGTTTTTAAGTTATAATTGTTGACTTGTATTTAAGATTTTATATTAGTATATCACCATTGGGGCTGATTGAAGCCTGTTGGTTGATTCAATAAATAAAATAAAAGTTCAAAAAAAAAAGAAAAAAAAAGAAAAAAAAGAATATAACGTGAATCAGCCTAGAATCACATGCACATGAAATGAATAAGACCTCAATCGCATGAACATGAAGTGAACCAAACTTGAATCCCTGGAATATGTTGTGAATCAGTCCTGAATTACAGTCCTGGAATTTCAAACAAAACGGTCCACTCTTAGAATGCCCTTGACTGCCTTAATTACTTTGCCCAAGACTCGAACTTCCCATCTTATGACAATCACTACGTTAGTAGCGTCACGTAGCGGTTGAGTTTCGAGCAAAACGGGTCATTCTTAAAATGTCCTTGACCTCCTGAACAACTTTTCTGAAAACCGCACCTTTGCGGAAAATAAGAGTCTCGGGAATGTACCTGTTTATAGGTGATGCTAAACTTTTCGATACAATGATACAATGTTCATTTAAGTATTGCACTACTGCTCCCAGCATGCCCGTACTTATGACTGGTAGTGCATGCTTCCTCGCCAAGGAATGCCTCCCGCACAATCCCAACCAATTTTCAACTTCATCTGCCTATGAAGCTAGCAGGAGTTCGTGGCATCTTCTCACCTAGACAGCTAATCAACACTTACCTCCCATCTGGCCGGGTCAGGTGTTGAGCAAACAGAACGGTGGATGAAGGGCCTGTCACACCCAAAGCAGTTCTGTTCCTCGGAAACCGAAAAAAATTACTTAAACAAATTCACCGGAAAAGGACTGTTAATATATAATAACTTTTAGCTTTGCTCTTTCTCTATTAATCTTTAAAATTTTGAATGAATATTTTCCAACCACCCTGTACATGGTAAAATATTGAATTCAATCATTATGATGACCAAAGTTTAGAAATTAAGGACTTGGATGCATCCGAATAATCACTCCGAGGACATTCACTCACCGCATCAAAACCAATTGGAACCAAGCAGAGGTGGAATAACCATTCTGAATATAATATTACAATTGTCATTGTCTCGGCTGACTCCGCTGCAGTGATCTGCATAAGTCCCAGGTTATGACTCTTGATGGCAGGATGGATGATTTATCTTGCCGTTTCACCTTGTTCTGCGGTCGGTGCTGATGAGATTCGCTAGTCATTACCATCCCCGTCGGAGCGAGCAATCGTCGGGGCTGCGGACATTAAAACTGAGCTCGAGACGAAATGATTACAAATTCATTAAACACTCCTTCCGCGCATCCGGACGCGAACGGGATTGTCTACGGATGACGATGTATGAGCGACGTAACCGGAGAGCAGTTGCATATGTTGTTACTTGAAGTAAAGCGTGAGGAAATGTCATTAGTACCAACCCGTGGGACCCCGGAATGCGGTGAGTGTGAAATGCTGCTCAGCAAATGATGTTCGTTGTCAGTCGGTTGGGTAGTAAGTCATACGGCTGGCCTGGCTGCCAGTTGGAAGCATTTTTCGATCCGAATTTTTCGAATGGAATAATGGCTCACGTACTAGCACCCCTAGGTAACATTCAATCGGACTGCATAACGCCACAAGTATCAACTGATAATCCATTGATTGATTATTTCCAGCTCATTCGGGCTATGATTTACGATAGAGCTTATGATAAGACCGGGGGTATCTCAGTTGCATTAGGTTGGTCAATCTCAGTCACGAATCAAACATGGGCCTACTCACCATTTTCGTCACTTTGACGTTGTTGGCTGCCACCAAAAGTGCCAGAACGGCCGACTTCAGTGTCCAACCGACGATGACATCTTGGCTTATCCTCATCTAGAATCGTGCAAAAGTACTACCGTTGTACGTTTGGTCAGTTGGAGGAGCTAATCTGCCCGTACTCGTTGTACTTCGATGTGGAAAGCCGGGGATGCACCTTTGCCGATAGTGTTCGATGCATCGAGGGAACTGAAGTGGAAAAGTGGCACCGACCAATCTGTGCCAAAGACGAACTCGTGAAGATGGTTCCTCATCAGATGATTTGTGACAAATATTACCTCTGCCTGGGATCCAACGCCGTGGAGAGACGATGCGACGAAGGATTTCTGTTCGATATGGATACAAGCAAATGCAGCTTTCCAGAAAATGCTCGTTGCAACTTGGATCCCTGGTGCCCAGAATACGATCAGCTACAAGATATAAGATTCTTTCCAGATCCCGAAGATTGTTCAAGGTGAGATGAAAATTCTGTGTATAGATGTTCAAAGTTGAAAAACCACATCGCTGTTGCAGGTATTCAATATGCTACAATCGAGAGTTCCACCAGCAGCACTGTTCGGAGGGGTTATATTTCAATGTTGAAATGCAGGAGTGCACTTATCCGGGTAGATCAAAGTGCAAAATCAATGGTGTCAAGTGCACATTCAATTCAAAAGTTGCGCATCCCAGCAAATGTCACAGTTATTACGAATGTGATCTCACCATTCCCATCTATCGGGAGTGTGAAGATGGATACTATTTCAATGCAAATGAGTTGACCTGTGTCCTGGATGATGGAACATGCAGAAATGCCAAGCAGTGATCCAAGGGCAGTGTATAATTATTAATTTCAGCATTATTTTTAGAAACGAGAAATACATTAGAGCCACGTGGATGTGCCAATCGATTGTTTGACTTTGATGAATGACAATTGTTGATAAGATACCCATGACGGGGTTATCTTGAGTGAAAAATTCGATGAAGTTTGCCATTCAAATCCGAAACATCATGGATTCACGTCTCATAGCTGTAGTTGTTCTGTTCATATCAATCGTGTGTGCTGCCAAGGCTGACTTTCACTGTCCGTCCAAAGATGATATCTCTGATCATCCCCATGCGGAGTCGTGCAAAAGTTCTATCGCTGCAGGTTCGGTCTAGCGGAGGAACTATCCTGCCCGTGCACGTTGCTCTTTGATTCCGTCAGTCGGAGTTGTACCATTGGAGATGCTAACTGCGTCGAGGGTCAAACTGTCAGTGCCGACGCAGGAGTTTTTGAAGTGGTTCCTCATCAGATGATATGCGACAAGTATTACCTATGCCTAGGACCCATCACGGTGGAGAAACGATGTGCAGATGGCTTGCTATTTGATGCGGAAACAAAGAAGTGTACTTATCCAGGAAATGCTCGTTGCAATTTGGATCCCTGGTGTCCTGAAAAGGATGACTTACAGGATTTGCGATTTTTTCCTGATGAGGAAAACTGTGCAAGGTGATGCGATAACCAAGGTTGGCATTGTTAATTCGATTTTGAACGAAATTCTCCTTCCAGATACTCAGTTTGCTACAACCGAATACTTCATCCACTGTTTTGCGCCGAAGGCCTGTTCTTCAATGTCGATACAAACGAGTGTACCCTGCCCGGTTGGTCAAACTGTGCAGTTCGTGGTGTAGTCTGTACAATTGACTCAGAATTGGTTAGACATCCCAGCAAGTGTCAAAGCTATTATGAATGCAATATTGGATTTGCTTTCTACCGAGAGTGTGAGGATGGATTCTATTTCAGCGAACCTGAGTTGCGCTGTGTGCCAGATAACGGAGAGTGCAAGCAACTGCCGAGTACTACGGAACAACCGACCACCGATGGAAAGACTACGGAACAACCGACCACCGATGGAATGACTACGATCAGCGTAACGCAGAGTAGCAGCACCACTACAGTCGGACCAGGGACAAGCACGGAAGGGGATGGTGGTGCAGCTGGTCGGTTAGTTGGTGACTTTACAATGACAGTGTTGGTGATACTGTTTGGTATGATTTTGCTCTTGGATTATTCAGCATTATTTTGAAGTACATTTTTTCAAAAACTTTTACGCGATGTTTGGAAATTTATTGAAACTAAACGAACACTACATAGTTTGAAAGAAACATGTTATTCCCTGAGAATACGATAGGATGAACAAGTGCCGTAAATTTATAATTCAAATGATCCGCTCTCATCCGATCGGAATTTTTTTTGATTACTAAGTTGGTGCATCTTAAACTGATGTCAAGAATTTGAGCATGATTTAAGCATTAGTGTTTGTTTGGCAACATTTTACATCAGACAAAGTTTTTGGGTTCTGTTGCATTTCACCGTTTGTTAACCCTTATGTGATCGACAGGGTACCCGGGGACCTTTTCATGTTTTACATTACTAAATTTCATAGTTTATTTTAAACTAGGAAGCTGAAATTTAGTGACATCCTAATTATAGTTGGAAGGCAACTTTTTACATAAAAACATTTCGTATAGTAGCTAGGGGTGCCGAAGGGGGTAACCTCGATTTTTTTTACCCCTTAAGTGATCGACAGGGTACCCGGGTACCCACAAAATTCATATGATCATAACTCTAGCTTTTATTGACCGATTATTATTCTTTTGGCACCGTTAGATTCCAAAACTCATTGGCTTTATGAAAATTATAGGCAATGACCATTTGAATACATCTGGTTCCCGTAAATCTGGTTTACCGGGGCTTTGTTCCTGTACGGAGTCACAATATCGGAACATCTATTGAATTTGCAAGAATGGATGTCAGAAAGTTAGGAATAACTCCTAAAAACTATTTCTATCCTATTGTGGGACATATGCGAACTTGTTCCTGGAACGGCCATTCTGTAACAGGTTCCTGTGGGGCTTCGAGTGGTCATGAACATTTTCTGTAGAAACCCCTGGCAATATGGGTATCAAAATTCATGAAATTTCGCCAGTAGGATATTTCTCAACGTTTAGTGGCCATATGATGATTTGTCCTCGGACCGGTTTTTCCGGAACAGGTTCCCGTAGGGCCTCGAATGGCCATGAACATTTTCAGTAAAAACCTTGTCCATATGGGTATAAAAATTCATGAAATTCAAGGATATTTCTTAACGTTTAGTGGCAATCGGATGATTTGTCCTCGGACTTGTCAATCCGGAACAGGTTCCCATAAGACCTCGATTGGCCGTGAATATTTTCAGTAGAAACCCCTGGCAATATGGGTATCAAAATTCATGAAATTTCGCCAGTAGGCTATTTCTCAACGTTTTTTGTGGCTATCTGATGATTTATCCTAAGACCTATCAATGCGGAACAGGTTCCCGTCAGGTCCCAAGTGGTTATGGACGTTTTAAGAAGGAAACTTTGACAATGTGGTTATCAAAATTCCAACGTTTCACAACGATTTGTGGCCAGGTTTGTTCATGGCCACCCAAGGCCTCACGGGAATTTTTGTCAAAATGAATGTTCCGAGGGCAAATCATCAGATGCCAAAAAACGTTGAGAAATAGCTTTCTGGTAAAATTTCATGAATTTTGAAGCCCATATTGTCAAGGTTTCCCAAAGTTGAAGCCAAACGGCAAGTTGAAGCCAAACGGAAACCTGTTCCGGTAAAACAGGTCCGAGGACAAATCATCAGATTGCCACTAAACGTTGATAAATAGCCTACTGGAGAAATTTCATGAATTTTGATACCCATATTGCCAGGGGTTTCTACTCAAAATGTTCATGGCCAATCGAGGCCTCATGGGAACCTGTTCCGGATTGACAAGTCCGAGGACAAATCATCAGATTGCTACTAAACGTTAAGAAATATCCTACTGCAGAAATTTCATGAATTTTGATACTCATATTGCCAGGGGTTTCTACTGAAAATGTTCATGACCACTCGAGGCCCCACGGGAACCTGTTCCGGATTGACCGGTCCAAGGACAAATCATCAGATAGCTATAAAATGTTGAGAAATATCCAACCGGCGAAGTTTCATGAATTTTGATACCCATATTGCCAGGGTTTCATTTTAAATTTGGTCATGGCCACTCGAGGCCTCACGGGAACCTGTTACAGAATGGCCATTTCAGGAACAAGTCGCCACATTGCCCACGATGGAATAGAAATGGATTTTGAAATTATTCCATAGATTTTGACAGCCATTTCCGGAAATTTAATAGTTGTTTCCAAATAGTGCCTCCATTCCGGACCACAGCCCCGGTAGCCCGGATTTACGGGAACCAGATGAATTCAAATGGTCATTGATGATAATGTCCCTAAAGCCAATGAGTTTTGGAATCGAACGGTGCTAAAAGAATTAAAATCGGTCAATAATAGCCAGAGTTAAAATCATTTGAATTTGGTGGGTATCCGGGTACCCTGTCGATCACTTAAAGGTGTTTTTTTTGTCGATCACATAAGGGTTAACCACCATCACACTTTGTGAGTGGCCCAAGCAGCATCCTTGCTGTTGGTTTAAATTGATCCAAATCGGCTTTCCAGCATTTAAAAAAAAAAGACTTTTTCCCAATGAAAAACCACCATCACACATTGTGAATGGCCCCAATAGCATCCTTACTGTTGGTTTCAATTGATCCAAATCGGCTTTCCGGCATTATTAAATAGCATCTTGTTTTCCCAATGTAAAACCGCCTGTTACGTTGGGCGTTGTATAATATTTTTTTTTTTTTACGAATTCATTTATTTGTACAGGCTCAATCGAATCAACTTTACAGAGCCAAGTTTTCATGTTTATATACATCAGTTATCTTAGAACTAAGGTTAAGGGGATAGAACCGATTACTCGCGGTCGTCTCGAGGTTAATAGGAATAACAATTTTAAGGATGGGAAAATTGGGGTGGAAATTTTGAACAAAGCAAAGGAACAATGGTTTTCTTATATCTAGAACTTCAAATTACAATTTTTTAATTGAACGTTTTTAATTTAAAAAAAAAAAAAAAATAACTTACTCACACACACACAATCACACTCACACACACACAACCACACTCACACACCGGCGCACACATTCCTCACAAATTTAACCTAAACAAGTAAGTTAATCAATCTATAATCTAAGGCTAATGTTAGTCAAAAACACATAAATGAGTTTCATAAACTCCAGATCGCGCGCAGCCAAAATGTCTCGAATCGGTACATTGGGTTGTCTACCTCGAGCCCGAAGGGAATCATACAGCTCAGATCTGACTCCACGATGCTCAGCACAAAACCAAATAACGTGATCTGCGTCCTGGTAACCTTGTCCGCATTCACAGAGATTGCTGTCTCCCAGCCCAACACGGAACAAATGAGCGTTTAAAGAATAATGATTGGACATGAGGCGAGACATCACACGAATGAAGTCTCGACCCACATCCAATCCCCTGAACCAACATTTCTTAGACACCTTTGGAGTGATAGAATGTAGCCATCGCCCCAAGTCTCCTCTACTCCATTTATACTGCCAGCTATCGAGTGATATCTGACGAAAAATATGGAAAAATTCGTTGAAGGCGATTTGTCGATCATAAATATCGCCTTCCATAGCGCCCACCCTTGCAAGCGAGTCCGCTTTCTCATTGTCAGGAATCGAACAATGAGAAGGGACCCACACAAAGGTGATAATAAAAGAACGTGAAGATAAAGCACTTAGAAGACCTCGTATTTTCATAAGAAAATAGGAGTGTGCTTTACCGGCCTCAAGGAGCGAATAGCCTCTATAGAACTAAGACTATCCGTGAAAATGAAGTATTGATCCGGTGTAAAAGAGGCAACAGTTTCTAAAGAAAAATAAATTGCTGCCAATTCCGCGACAAAAACAGAACAAGGTGCTTGAAGTTTACGAGCGACGCTATAATTTTCATTGTATACACCAAAGCCAGCGGAGTCTTCTATCAAAGACCCGTCAGTGAAAAACGTTTTAGTGGAATCAACTAGGCCAAACTTTGCAGCAAATATCACCGGAGCAATCATAGGACGATGATGCTCTGGGATTCCACGAAGCTCCTGTTTCATGGATAAATCAAAATGAACCGAATTTCCGAAGTCGGAGAAGCAAACACAATTGGGAATATTAAGCGAAGGGCTGACATCCTGTGTTATGTACAAATGATACAAGCTCATGAAGCGGGTTTGAGGATTCAACTCTAGGAGCTTCTCAAAATTTTCGATCACCTGGGGTTCATAACTTCACACCTGGTGAGGAGCCGGAGAGATAACTCTGTAAACCGATCTGAGAGTGGCAACATGCCAGCCAGCACTTCAAGACTCATGGTGTGAGTCGAGTGCATGCAACCTAACGCGATACGAAGACACCGATACTGAATGCGTTCCAGTTTAATGATGTGCGACCGAGCCGCTGACTGAAAACAAAACTACCGTATTCCATAACCGACAAAATCGTTGTCCGGTACAACGTTAGAAGATCTTGCGGATGCGCTCCCACCAGGTCCCGGTAATTGTGCAGAAAAAATTGACCCTTTGCTGGCATTTTCGCTTCAGGTACTCAATGTGAGATCTCCAGGTGCACTTTGAATCGAACCAGACCCCAAGATATTTAAATGACATGGAATGAGTTATTGGTGTACCCAAAATTTGAAGTTTCGGTTGTGCAGGGTTATGCTTCTTAGAAAAACTACCAACTCAGTTTTCTCCGTAGAGAATTCGATACCTAGCTCTAGAGCCCAAGTAGACAAATTGTCTAAGGTATCCTGCAAGGGTCCTTGTAGATCGACCCCATTGGGTCCCGTGACAGACACTACGCCGTCATCTGCAAGTTGTCTCAACGTACAGTTGTCACCTAGACAACCGTCAATGTCTTTGACATAAAAATTATACAAAAGAGGGCTTAAACATGATCCCTGGGGAGACCCATGTAGCTAAATCGAAAAGCTGTAGAGTTTCCATGAGAAAAGCTCATATGTTTCTCTGACAGCAAATTGTACAAAAAATTGTTCATTAATGGTGAAAAACCACAAGCATGGAGTTTATCTGAGAGAACTTCAACAGATACTGAATCAAAAGCCCTTTGATATCCAAGAATACAGAAGCCATTTGCTCTTTTTTAGCAAAAGCTAACTGAATATCTGTGGAAAGCAACGCGAGGCAGTCGTTCGTTCCCTTACCCCTACGGAAACCATATTGAGTATCAGAAAGCAGGTTGTTCGTCTCAACCCATTTGTCCAGACGGAAAAGGATCATTTTCTCCAACAACTTTCGAATACAAGATAACATCGCGATGGGTCGATAGGAGTTGTGGTCGGACGCGGGCTTACCAGGTTTTTGAATGGCAATAACTCTCACCCGTCTCCAATCATCCGGTACAATGTTGAGTTCCAGACACCGATTAAACAAGTTCAACATGCGCCTCTTCGCGACGTCTGGGAGGTTCTTGAGCAAGTTGAACTTGATCCTGTCAGCTCCTGGAGCCGTATTGCCACACGAAAGGAGTGCGAGAGAGAGTTCTACCATTGAAAAGGGTTGGCTAATCTCATCTATCGAATTCGTTGTTTCGCGAGGAAACATTTGTGCTGGCACAGAATCTGGACAAACTTTTCGCGCGAACTTGAGGATCCATTGGTCCGAGTACTCCTCGTTCTCATTGTTCGTAATTCTGTTACGCAATCTTCGCGCCGTATTCCAAAGGGTACTCATCGACGTTTCGCGCGATAACCCGTCCACGAATTGTCGCCAGTAACCGCGTTTCTTGGCCTTGATGAGGCTCTTAAATTCTCGTTCGAGAGCCGTGTACCTTTCAAAGTGCTCAGGTGTTCCACGTCTACGAAAAACTTTGAACGCGTCAGACTTTTTGCGGTAAACCTCGGTGCATTGCTGATCCCACCATGGGGAAGGAGGTTTCCTGCGAAATGACGTCCCTGGAACTGGTCGAGTTTGAGCTTGAAGCGCGCTTTCCAAAATCAGGTTGGAGAGGAAGTTATATTCCTCCAGCGGTGGAAGCCCTTCTACCGTTGATAAGGCTTCATCTACTGCTGTCTTGAACCTTGTCCAATCGATATTACGAGTTAGATCATACGTGGCGTTGATGGATGCCGGTGGAGTGAGCCCGGTGGCAACCGAAATTTTTATAGGCAAATGATCACTACCGTGGGGATCCTGGATCACATTCCACGTGCAGTCCAACGATAATGAATTCGAGCAAAGTGTGAGGTCTAACCTACTACCAAGTGAGGATGGACCAGCCAAGCGTGTAACTTCTCCATTGTTGAGAACTGTCATATTGAAGTTGTCACAGAGGTCATATATCAAAGAAGACCGGTTGTCATCGTACAGTTCTCCCCAGCCTGTACCGTGAGAGTTAAAATCTCCCATGACCAACCGCGGAGCAGGCAGAACCGAACAAATATCTGAAAGTTGTTTTCGGTTAATTGGTGCTCTAGGAGGAATGTACACAGAAGCAATGCAAAGGCTTTTATTTTTAATAACAGCCTGACATGCGACAACTTCAATACCTGGAATTGGAGGAAAATTCACTCTATAGAAGGAGTAGCACTTTTGATCCCCAAAAGTACTCCTCCTCCACGTGAATCCTCACGATCAAGCCGAATAATGTTGAAATCGTTAATCGGAAGATCGATTTCAGCTGAAAGCCATGTTTCACAAAGAGCAAATGCATCACAACCGATATTGTGAGCTAAAAATTTGAATGATTCCAATTTAGGAATAAGACTTCGACAATTCCACTGCAGAACAGTGATCAAATCCCCGACCTCTTTTGGCAAATTATCCATCGAAGGAAATGATAGCTGCAAGGATGGGCCACTTTAATGTTAATTTCTTCAAAAAAGTTTTCACAGTGGGAAGCATTGCCATAACAATGCTTTTAAGAGGGTCAGACATTTCGAGGTATTTAAAAATACCTTCCACAATATCATCGAACGAGAACAGCCCAGATGAAGGGGGCTTCTGTTCTTGAAATCGGGGCATCAGGGGATTTAGATGTCCCCGGGAGAGATGGGAAATCCTGTATGTAGTTGGCACTACGAAAACCAGGAGGATTCGGATTATCCTTCTTTTCTCTGGTCTTTGTATTGGGCATGTTGATTTGAGGCTTCTGTTCAGCTGCTTTCACAGCTCGAATGCGTCTTCGCTTCCGTGGAGCACCTCCCGGAAAACTAAAAGATGTCCCCTCCTCAACCAAATCCGAATCAGACTCGTCATCTGAAAGAGGAGCGAAAGGATTTGTATTGGTATCGGGTGGCGAAGCTTTCTTAAGCATTTCTGCAAAAGATTGCCTTGAACGTTGTTTCAGAGAACGTTCCATTTTTCCCCGCGTTGTTTATACGCCGGGCACGACGAGAGAGCATGAGGAGGAGTTCCCTTGCAGAAAACACATTTTAGTGTATTATCTGCACAGGGACCAGCCTCATGTTTCTCCCCGCAAGTTGAGCAGCGTGCCTTATTGCCGCAATGGGAGGCCGTATGCCCCATCTGCTGACAGTTTTGGCAAATCATTACCCGGGGTACAAACAACCGCACAGGTAGCCGAAGTTTATCCAGTTCTAAGAACTGAGGAAGGGCAGAGCCAGAAAAGGTTACCCGAAACGAGTCTGTGGGGGTAACTTTTTCTTACCCTCGCTGTGCGATATTTTCACTAATTTTGTCACTTCCAGTATCTGAACTGGGGGAAGCAGAGGGTTCTTGAATCGGCCAACCGCTCGCTTCTTCAAAATTTCAGGGCACAGACTCGCCTCTGTGACCACTCCTACAATCTCCACATCACGAGCTGGAATATAAACTCGATATTCGAGTGTAAAATGCTGGGAAGCAGCAATCTCATTAGCCTGCTTCAGGTTAGAGACGACAACACGGAGTTTATTAAATTTAACTTTCGTGATCTCTGTCACGGCTGAAAATCGCTTCGTCAGATCTGTAGTGATTTGATATACATTCAAAGGTTTCATTTTGGGCTGAAAGTAGACAACCCATGGACTGACCGAGTCAACCGGATACGATCGCGGTCTGAATATTTTTTGTGCCTCCCATCATCGGGTGGCACTTTTTCAGTCAAACCGTCCATGTCGAAGAAACCTCTTCAACATGCACGATTTGCCGATAATTTAAATCACACACACACACAAACAAAGAACACACAAAATTAAACTCTAGTGGGATGAGGGACAGGAAAAACAAAACTTAACTAAATTACTGTTCTGTTGCTGCTGCTGCTGCTGCTGCTGCTGACGCACCGTATGCGTGAACGTCGCACTTCTATGCGGGGAGCGGGGAGCGGTGCGCTGATGCGATCGCCTTCGGATGCACTCGCTCAACGCTGTCGGTTGACCGTTGGCGATGTAGTGGTGTATCGCTGGTTAGCGTCACCACGCAGAGGAGAATCGAAAATAAGCGGGAAGATAATTCGCCAGCTAGCACTGTTTGATTTTTCTATTTCACTGGAAAACCACACTGCCTTCTTAGAAAAAAAGCTCACTTTTACTTTACTCACTGAAGTGAGTATATTTTAAGAAGAAAAACTAGTTTTTTCCAACGATTGCACTCGAATAAATCTTCCAAAATAACGGAGCGCTGGATCGAACGAACGTTCTTCTTTCGCTGAGTAGTACCAAAATGAGTTGTATAATATATTTTGGTTCAGATTCATTCGCTTGAATTATTTGAAGCTATTATGAGTTAGGTTAAATTAGGTTTGATAAGTTTTGAATCGTATATCAAATGTAAATATTGACAAAATAGGTTAGGTTAGGACTCGCTACAAATTTATTTTGCATGTCGACTGGTTTGTGCCTCGGCTAAGTTGAATGCTATAAAAATAAGAAATGCAACAATGGCTCCAAACCATGAAATAAACATCTTAACGAAACAAGGAGAAAAGCCAAAAGGAATCTTTATTCGCCATGCGGATTGTTTGCTGGCGCTTTCATGAAACATAAGAGATAATTGTTTGATCAAAATTTCTTAGTAGTAAGAGGGTTTAAGCTCGATCATTTCTCAACGATACCGGCTGGAGAACAGAAGTTATCGCGTAGTTTCGGAAGTTCTTTGCTAAATAAGTGAAACGTTGTTTCTGGGAGTTACGTACCGAAGGTACTCAATAGGAAGAGTGAATTTTTAGTGAAGTGCTTACAACGGATTTTTAATTCTTTTTCAGTTAATTTAAGTATACGTAGTCTCCGGTCTGTGAGACCGGCAAAGCAATATCTTTTCGAGATACGCCGTTTGTTAAACGTACCAAAACAGGTAATTATTTATTCAAGCCATATTAACGTTTTACATAAGACTAAAACGTATCATTCGCGTTGGACATTCCAGCGCTCAGGCGCTTTTTGTGCACGGGCTGGAATTTGAGATCCACGCATTTGGGTTTCTGTGTCAACGATCATCACCAACTTTTGTCCGTGGAGCACGGTTCGCACAAGTTGAGCTCGGGAGTCCGCTAAGGTCCGCCTTTCGAGGTAGCTAAACGGAGGGAGGGAAGTTCGCAAGCCTACTGTGCGAAATTTCACCCGACGGTCGCCAATAATCCGTCGTAATTCCACCAATAGTTACAACCCCAGTGGAAAGGTTACCGAGAGCGCGGTTTAGTGATCCGTAGTCAAGTGTCGGACACTAAATCGGACCTTATCCGAAATATAGGAGTCTAGCTTAACCCCGCTCGGTCATAGTGGAAAGGTACGCGAAGCCGGGTCGCTTGGGAAAGCGGTCTTCTATATTGAGGGCGACGGTCAGTTCCGGACGCTCTCGACGAATATCGAATCGGAAGCTTTCCGTCCAGCCGCCACTCCCTCCGCAACTGTAATTCGGCCATACTCCCCGAGCTTCAGCAGAGACATCCCATCTTATGACAATCACTACGTTAGTAGCGTCACGTAGCGGTTGAGTTTCGAGCAAAACGGGTCATTCTTAAAATGTCCTTGACCTCCTGAACAACTTTTCTGAAAACCGCACCTTTGCGGAAAATAAGAGTCTCGGGAATGTACCTGTTTATAGGTGATGCTAAACTTTTCGATACAATGATACAATGTTCATTTAAGTATTGCACTACTGCTCCCAGCATGCCCGTACTTATGACTGGTAGTGCATGCTTCCTCGCCAAGGAATGCCTCCCGCACAATCCCAACCAATTTTCAACTTCATCTGCCTATGAAGCTAGCAGGAGTTCGTGGCATCTTCTCACCTAGACAGCTAATCAACACTTACCTCCCATCTGGCCGGGTCAGGTGTTGAGCAAACAGAACGGTGGATGAAGGGCCTGTCACACCCAAAGCAGTTCTGTTCCTCGGAAACCGAAAAAAATTACTTAAACAAATTCACCGGAAAAGGACTGTTAATATATAATAACTTTTAGCTTTGCTCTTTCTCTATTAATCTTTAAAATTTTGAATGAATATTTTCCAACCACCCTGTACATGGTAAAATATTGAATTCAATCATTATGATGACCAAAGTTTAGAAATTAAGGACTTGGATGCATCCGAATAATCACTCCGAGGACATTCACTCACCGCATCAAAACCAATTGGAACCAAGCAGAGGTGGAATAACCATTCTGAATATAATATTACAATTGTCATTGTCTCGGCTGACTCCCCGCTGCAGTGATCTGCATAAGTCCCAGGTTATGACTCTTGATGGCAGGATGGATGATTTATCTTGCCGTTTCACCTTGTTCTGCGGTCGGTGCTGATGAGATTCGCTAGTCATTACCATCCCCGTCGGAGCGAGCAATCGTCGGGGCTGCGGACATTAAAACTGAGCTCGAGACGAAATGATTACAAATTCATTAAACACTCCTTCCGCGCATCCGGACGCGAACGGGATTGTCTACGGATGACGATGTATAGCGACGTAACCGGAGAGCAGTTGCATATGTTGTTACTTGAAGTAAAGCGTGAGGAAATGTCATTAGTACCAACCCGTGGGACCCCGGAATGCGGTGAGTGTGAAATGCTGCTCAGCAAATGATGTTCGTTGTCAGTCGGTTGGGTAGTAAGTCATACGGCTGGCCTGGCTGCCAGTTGGAAGCATTTTTTCGATCCGAATTTTTCGAATGGAATAATGGCTCACGTACTAGCACCCCTAGGTAACATTCAATCGGACTGCATAACGCCACAAGTATCAACTGATAATCCATTGATTGATTATTTCCAGCTCATTCGGGCTATGATTTACGATAGAGCTTATGATAAGACCGGGGGGTATCTCAGTTGCATTAGGTTGGTCAATCTCAGTCACGAATCAAACATGGGCCTACTCACCATTTTCGTCACTTTGACGTTGTTGGCTGCCACCAAAAGTGCCAGAACGGCCGACTTCCAGTGTCCAACCGACGATGACATCTTGGCTTATCCTCATCTAGAATCGTGCAAAAAGTACTACCGTTGTACGTTTGGTCAGTTGGAGGAGCTAATCTGCCCGTACTCGTTGTACTTCGATGTGGAAAGCCGGGGATGCACCTTTGCCGATAGTGTTCGATGCATCGAGGGAACTGAAGTGGAAAAGTGGCACCGACCAATCTGTGCCAAAGACGAACTCGTGAAGATGGTTCCTCATCAGATGATTTGTGACAAATATTACCTCTGCCTGGGATCCAACGCCGTGGAGAGACGATGCGACGAAGGATTTCTGTTCGATATGGATACAAGCAAATGCAGCTTTCCAGAAAATGCTCGTTGCAACTTGGATCCCTGGTGCCCAGAATACGATCAGCTACAAGATATAAGATTCTTTCCAGATCCCGAAGATTGTTCAAGGTGAGATGAAAATTCTGTGTATAGATGTTCAAAGTTGAAAAACCACATCGCTGTTGCAGGTATTCAATATGCTACAGTCGAGAGTTCCACCAGCAGCACTGTTCGGAGGGGTTATATTTCAATGTTGAAATGCAGGAGTGCACTTATCCGGGTAGATCAAAGTGCAAAATCAATGGTGTCAAGTGCACATTCAATTCAAAAGTTGCGCATCCCAGCAAATGTCACAGTTATTACGAATGTGATCTCACCATTCCCATCTATCGGGAGTGTGAAGATGGATACTATTTCAATGCAAATGAGTTGACCTGTGTCCTGGATGATGGAACATGCAGAAATGCCAAGCAGTGATCCAAGGGCAGTGTATAATTATTAATTTCAGCATTATTTTTAGAAACGAGAAATACATTAGAGCCACGTGGATGTGCCAATCGATTGTTTGACTTTGATGAATGACAATTGTTGATAAGATACCCATGACGGGGTTATCTTGAGTGAAAAATTCGATGAAGTTTGCCATTCAAATCCGAAACATCATGGATTCACGTCTCATAGCTGTAGTTGTTCTGTTCATATCAATCGTGTGTGCTGCCAAGGCTGACTTTCACTGTCCGTCCAAAGATGATATCTCTGATCATCCCCATGCGGAGTCGTGCAAAAAGTTCTATCGCTGCAGGTTCGGTCTAGCGGAGGAACTATCCTGCCCGTGCACGTTGCTCTTTGATTCCGTCAGTCGGAGTTGTACCATTGGAGATGCTAACTGCGTCGAGGGTCAAACTGTCAGTGCCGACGCAGGAGTTTTTGAAGTGGTTCCTCATCAGATGATATGCGACAAGTATTACCTATGCCTAGGACCCATCACGGTGGAGAAACGATGTGCAGATGGCTTGCTATTTGATGCGGAAACAAAGAAGTGTACTTATCCAGGAAATGCTCGTTGCAATTTGGATCCCTGGTGTCCTGAAAAGGATGACTTACAGGATTTGCGATTTTTTCCTGATGAGGAAAACTGTGCAAGGTGATGCGATAACCAAGGTTGGCATTGTTAATTCGATTTTGAACGAAATTCTCCTTCCAGATACTCAGTTTGCTACAACCGAATACTTCATCCACTGTTTTGCGCCGAAGGCCTGTTCTTCAATGTCGATACAAACGAGTGTACCCTGCCCGGTTGGTCAAACTGTGCAGTTCGTGGTGTAGTCTGTACAATTGACTCAGAATTGGTTAGACATCCCAGCAAGTGTCAAAGCTATTATGAATGCAATATTGGATTTGCTTTCTACCGAGAGTGTGAGGATGGATTCTATTTCAGCGAACCTGAGTTGCGCTGTGTGCCAGATAACGGAGAGTGCAAGCAACTGCCGAGTACTACGGAACAACCGACCACCGATGGAAAGACTACGGAACAACCGACCACCGATGGAATGACTACGATCAGCGTAACGCAGAGTAGCAGCACCACTACAGTCGGACCAGGGACAAGCACGGAAGGGGATGGTGGTGCAGCTGGTCGGTTAGTTGGTGACTTTACAATGACAGTGTTGGTGATACTGTTTGGTATGATTTTGCTCTTGGATTATTCAGCATTATTTTGAAGTACATTTTTTCAAAAACTTTTACGCGATGTTTGGAAATTTATTGAAACTAAACGAACACTACATAGTTTGAAAGAAACATGTTATTCCCTGAGAATACGATAGGATGAACAAGTGCCGTAAATTTATAATTCAAATGATCCGCTCTCATCCGATCGGAATTTTTTTTGATTACTAAGTTGGTGCATCTTAAACTGATGTTAAGAATTTGAGCATGATTTAAGCATTAGTGTTTGTTTGGCAACATTTTACATCAGACAAAGTTTTTGGGTTCTGTTGCATTTCACCGTTTGTTAACCACCATCACACTTTGTGAGTGGCCCAAGCAGCATCCTTACTGTTGGTTTAAATTGATCCAAATCGGCTTTCCAGCATTTAAAAAAAAAAAGACTTTTTCCCAATGAAAAACCACCATCACACATTGTGAATGGCCCCAATAGCATCCTTACTGTTGGTTTAACTCGATCCAAATCGGCTTTCCGGCATTATTAAATAGCATCTTGTTTTCCCAATGTAAAACCGCCTGTTACGTTGGGCGTTGTATAATATATTTTGGTTCAGATTCATTCGCTTGAATTATTTGTGGGCTGTAAAATGGTGAGTCGACAAATGTAATGGAGCGTGCATCCCCGCAACATAGCTCTGGTCCTCACAAGTTCCTACCTCATGCTTCCACGGGTCAAGAGATGACAAAGACCGCCAGCTAAGGGTTGCGTACTTAGCTGGTAGTGCAGCCTGGGCACTGTTGTCCTTCTGACTTCAGCTAGATTGAGGAGGTGCGTGCTGAGCGTCTGTCCACCAAGGAGGTGCGGCTCAAACAGCGGCTGAGTAAGAAACGCTGTATCTCGTCAGCTATATTTTAGAAGGCAGTCCCACCAACACAATGTAGGCAGCGTGAGCCCGGTAAGCTAGTATGCTGAAATCTTACCCTACCACGAAAAATGTAAGTATTCTTTATACGGTATACAATTTTGAATCATCCATGGAATTTCCGAGTATTGTATGAAAATTTTATTTTTTTCCTTCATGGCAATGATAATGCCATGAATGCCAGTGATATTGCTGCAGGACCACAATCGAAAAACATGCAGACAGTACACATTTTATTCTCATTTTATATTATAACATCCCTTCATAATATTTTTATGCTATTTTCAGCTTCGTATTTATCCGTAAGCTTTTGTCCACCATTGAGCGAGATAAGGCGCTATAACCTTGGCAATTATTGCCATGCTTTTGGTTTAAATGCCAAAAGTTCACCCACAGGCAAAAGGAGAATAAAATAACCTTTCTAGCATCTATGCTCTCAACGATAAAGTACAAATTATCACACTGTTTAACTCTACATGGAAGCGTTTGGTACGGGAGGTCCACGCTTTCTTCCTTCCCTTGATTCAGAGTAGTAGAGCGATTTTAGTTCTTTCTGGAATCGCTCTATTTCTTTCTTGGAATCCTCTCTGCGGCACATACTACGCAGTTGGCCTGGCCGATGACAAGAAAAATGATGTATTCACGAAACCATCATTTTCCAGGATGCCTTCAAGAATTGGCTGCGTTAGTGTGAGATTAGATTAGATTAGATTAGATTCATTCGCTTGAATTATTTGAAGCTATTATGAGTTAGGTTAAATTAGGTTTGATAAGTTTTGAATCGTATATCAAATGTAAATATTGACAAAATAGGTTAGGTTAGGACTCGCTACAAATTTATTTTACATGTCGACTGGTTTGTGCCTCGGCTAAGTTGAATGCTATAAAAATAAGAAATGGAACAATGGCTCCAAACCATGAAATAACCATCTTAACGAAACAAGAAGAAAAGCCAAAAGGAATCTTTATTCGCCATGCGGATTGTTTGCTGGCGCTTTCATGAAACATAAGAGATAATTGTTTGATCAAAATTTCTTAGTAGTAAGAGGGTTTAAGCTCGATCATTTCGCAACGATACCGGCTGGAGAACAGAAGTTATCGCGTAGTTTCGGAAGTTCTTTGCTAAATAAGTGAAACGTTGTTTCTGGGAGTTACGTACCGAAGGTACTCAATAGGAAGAGTGAATTTTTAGTGAAGTGCTTACAACGGATTTTTAATTCTTTTTCAGTTAATTTAAGTATACGTAGTCTCCGGTCTGTGAGACCGGCAAAGCGATATCTTTTCGAGATACGCCGTTTGTTAAACGTACCAAAACAGGTAATTATTTATTCAAGTTATATTAACGTTTTACATAAGACTAAAACGTATCATTCGCGTTGGACATTCCAGCGCTCAGGCGCTTTTTGTGCACGGGCTGGAATTTGAGATCCACGCATTTGGGTTTCTGTGTCAACGATCATCACCAACTTTTGTCCGTGGAGCACGTTTCGCACAAGTTGAGCTCGGGAGTCCGCTAAGGCCCGCCTTTCGAGGTAGCTAAACGGAGGGAGTGAAGTTCGGAAGCCTACTGTGTGAAATTTCACCCGACGGTCACCAATAGTCCGTCGAAATTCCACCAATAGTTACAACCCCAGTGGAAAGGTTACCGAGAGCGCGGTTTAGTGATCCGTAGTCAAGTGTCGGACACTAAATCGGACCTTATCCGAAATATAGGAGTCTAGCTTAACCCCGCTCGGTCATAGCGGAAAGGTGAGCGAAGCCGGGTCGCTTGGGAAAGCGGGCTTCTATATTGAGGGAGACGGTCAGTTCCGGACGCTCTCGACGAATATCGAATCGGAAGCTTTCCGTCCAGCCGCCACTCCCTCCGCAACTGTAATTCGGCCATACTCCCCGAGCTCGTCTGCCATCGCCGGACGGCATTTCAGCAGAGACAGCGGTCAAGTTTCGATCCCGCCATTATCATCGGGATTCGTCATCATCTACATCGTTGTTGTCGCCATCTAAGTCGCCAGTACCCCTGTCATCGAGAACTCACCGAAAACCTGCGCAGGTATGTGGAAACTTTTATACATGGCCATGGTTGTTTCCCAGTGAATATTTCCCGTAACTGAATGTTCTGTCCAACCCGAATGAGTCGCGAATAACCGGGAAATAAATATATTTGATTATGTTATGATTTGAAGCACTGAGTTGAATTTTTTTTTCATTTTGGGCAGTTCCGATAGAATTGACTCCTCCTAAAATCCGTTTTCGTTTTCAGTTACATTGATTGTTTCTCTTCTCCCGTTCCGGTTAGCTCATTCTGTTTGAGCGAGTTTAAATTTCGGGTTTTTTACTTAGGTTCAAAGGGGGAAATCAAGCAGGATTTATTGGCTTTTTTTCTATTTAGTGGTTACTTCAATTGTGTTTGAGCCTTGGAGCTAATAGCCGTTCACGAGTCCCCTGAGGTGTCTGTCTCAGAAAGGTCGGGCAAATACCAAACGACAGGTGGCCTCCTGCTTGCAGGAGTGGCGCTAAAGCCATCTTGTTTCTAAAACCTCGTGAGAATTCTCCAAACGGTTACATTGGCGCCCAACGTCAAAGTTTTGGAAATAAGAGTATTTCTTTTGAATATTGAATTGAATTTTGTTTTTTTTTTTAGGATAAGCTTTTGAAAGAAGATTAGAGTTTGAAATTTAAGGGTAAGATTTATAGTGAACTGAATTTTGGTGATTGGGTTTTAAGGTTAGGATTAAGAGTTTGAAATTTTATGGTATGATTTATAGGGAATTGGTAATTATATTATTGTATTAAATATCATATAGCTTGTCGTTGAAATTTATTTTTGAATTTTAGAGCTGATTTTTAATCTTGGATAAATCTCAAAATGAGTGGTCCGCATATTTTGCCAACTTCAGAGCATTTGGTGAAAGAAGAGGTTGATTTTGATTTGAAGTTACGTGGACAGACGGTTGATCGAAGAGAAACGCTAGATGATAAGAATAGATTTTAGCGTAGGTTGTTGTTGGACGAGAAGAAAGCAAAAATCAGTTTTAGAGGCACACATAGGTTCAAGGATGAAGTTTTTATTATAGAAAAGAACGATAATGCGATAGTGGAAGCTTTGAAGAAACGCTTTGATCATGCGTTAGTATCAAGACTACGGCACTACTTAATTCGAGCCCATTCAACTGAGGCGAAAGACGACGATGAGAAAGAAGATCAAGTAAAAGTATGCGGTAGGACCGAGGAGATTTTAAGTAGTTGGAGTCAGAAAGTTCGTGAAGAATCGGTAATGGGAGAATCGGACAGAGATAAAAAAGAGGTTTTACAGGATAAGGACGACATAGAGGAGGATAAGGATGCACCAAACGATGAAAAGCAAATGGAGGAAAATAAATTTGAAACTGAATGGAAAGAGTTTCAGTAGTGGAAATCTATGCAGAAAGTCAGTAAGAAGGATGAAAGCGAGGAAGAAAATAGAATTGTCAATTATGGCTGATAGCCGCCGAAGAGCGTTAAGAGCCAGAAGACCCATAACGACTATGAAAAGAGAGATAGGAAAGAAGAGAGGAGAAGTAGAGATTCTAGTGACAGTAGTGATGGATGGTCGCTGGAGCGCACTAAGAGCCGGAAATCACACAGGGAAGTCAAGGAAGTAGTTAGACGGGACAAAAATAAGCATGATGGATGGCCGCCGAAGAGCAATAAGAGCCGGATATCATGTAAAAATAGAAGTCAAGAAAGGAAGAGTAGATACAGAGAGTTCAATACAGAACATAGCGTAGGGAGGATTAGAAAGTCTGTCCTAGGAAAGTATAGTCAGACAGACTCAGAGGATGAACGAGATTCTGATAATTTGCATTGGACAGTTAGGTCGAGAGAAAGAGGTAGGCGAGGGTGTAGAGATCGCCGACGTTCGTCATCGACAACGGATTCTGAGTATTGCCAGAAAAAATTTAGGAAGTCAAGAGTGGAGAACTGGGATTTGAATTTTTCGGGAGACAGTAGGTCGATTCAGGTTGAAGATTTTCTGAGTAGAATTCAGAAGCTGGCGCGTCATGAGGGTGTCTCTAAGGATGAGCTGCTCAGGAATATCCATCGTAGATTGAAAGGGGAAGCTTATGACTGGTGGTTCACGAGGGAAACTCATCTTACCAGTTGGAGGAGGTTTGACAATGAGATTCGCTTTAGGTATGGAAATCCGAACAGAGACCGAGGAATACGAGCTCAGATAAGGGAATTACGGCAAAAAAACGGTGAGACCTTCATAGCCTATGTGACGGAGGTCGAGAAATTGAATCAATGTTTACAGCGCCCGTTCTCCTCAGAAACGTTGTTCGAACTAATATGGGAAAACATGCGTCCGTAGTACCGCTCGAAGCTCTCGGTGCTCGAAATCGAGACTTTAGAGGATCTAATCGAGATAAACCACAAAATCGATGCAAATGATTCAATGTTGTACAGGCCAAGTCAGGGAAACAGGGGGGAACTCCATCACCTCTAAGCAGCAAGCGATACTCCCAGAAAGGAGTAGTTGCCAGGTAACACGTCGTGGAGATCAAGGATGCGAGACATACCAGTCGCAGCTCAACCCCACAGTGCTAAACAACCAAGACCATTGAAAACAACCGACCGTCTCCAGCAGCGTCAGAGTTCGATCGTTGTATGTTGGAACTGCCATAGAACCGGTCATATCTTTCGGGAATGCAGAGGACCAAAACAAATATTTTGCTACGCTTGTGGGAATATGGGGAAAACCACCAGGAACTGTGACAGAGACCACTCTTCTTTGAACCACCAAAAATTACAAAACAATCGTTCGACAAACTAATTGCGGGGTGTTTGCAGGGGAATCTTACCACCTCGCAATCAAAAGATATTCCCTATGAAAATCATTTAAGTTTCCACCCATCGCACTTTGAAAGTGGTCCTTACATCATCCGTTGTTGGCTTAAATCGGTCCAAATCGACTTACCAGCATTGTTAAAAATCATCCCGTTTTCCCAATGTAAAATCGCCATCACATTTTGTGAGTGGCCCCAACAGCATTCTTACTGTTGATTTAAATGGATCCAAATCGGTTTTCCACCATTATTAACAAAAAACAACTTTTTTTTCCCAATGAAAAACCACTATCACACTTTGAGAGTGGCCCCAATAGCATCCTTACTGTTGGTCTAAATCGATCAAATATGGCTTTCCGGAATTATTAAATAGCATTTCGTTTTCCCAATGTTAAAACACTATCACACTTTGTGAGTGGCCCCAACAGCGTCCTTACTGTTGGTTTAAATTTATTCCCATTGAGAAGCGCTACTAATATCTGAATATATTACTAGACGTCACGTGAATTCAGCTTATCGTTTACCAAAACGAACTCTGCTGCCACCCAATCCTGTAACATTCCAGTGATTTCTCGTGAAAGTGCAGAGCTGTTCTCGGCTTTCAATAAAGCGAGAATCACGTCAACATATTCCTACCCTTTCCTTATTTGACCTTTATTCGGGCCCGATACCGCCTTAGTTTGAGAACACCAGTTTTCATAAATTGAAGATGTATGTTAGACCCAAGCATCATCTGTTGGTTTTCTGTGTAATATCAGCTGGTCTGACAATAACGGAGTAGCAACCTAAGGCGGTCATTCATGCTCATGCTCTGTTGCATTTCACCGTTTGTTGAGGAAAAGGAGTTTTCAAAATTTTGTGATTCCAATGATTACTTGAGCGATTGAGTCGTTGAAAATATTGCAGAAAGCCTTGAGGAATATCGTTTTTCTTAAATAAGAGCAAATAAATGGCATGAATAGTTGAAAAGTACGAGAGAAGTGGTCGAACACTTTCCTCAATCCGGGCGTGTTTCAAGAATGAATACGGACGAGACGTGGCAATTATTTAGAAAACTGGGCTTAAAACCGTCCGCACTGCTTAGATAAATGGCTAGTAGCATAGCATAGCATAGAACATTTGCACAAAGCGTGAGAGTATTCACCGAGATAAGCTTCCCTAGTAGCACACTTGTTGCAAAGCAGTAAAAGTTACTTCAATTTGACTCAATTTGGTCACAATCAAGTTGCTGCAACTAATTATGGTTGGCTGGTGTTGCTTGGGCTATTCACTTCCGTTCAACCTAAATCTTATAAATGTTTGAAAAATAGATAATTGTCTTAACATCTATTTCCGAAAGTGCAGGACTCCAAAAAGTCTCATAGACGTTCAAGAGACAAAAAAAACTGGCGAGTTTCTAAATTTTATTTGTGGAATGGTTATACAGTATATAGAAAAAAGTGTATCCACCCTTACCGACATACAGCAATTTTCCTATTTTGCGGTTAAAAAGTGAGCTGTTCATCGTTTTGTCATCGAATTAACATGACATTTTACTTCCTTTGAAAAACGATCAATGAAACGAGAGATAAATATACAAAAAAAGTAATAATATTTCAGAGTGTATTACGCGATACTTGTCACTTTATCGAATGTAAACATTGCAAACAGCGTACATGTCTATCAAAGTTTAAGCTATGTCGCCTAAAAATGCCTAAAAATCCACAAATTTCGTTAAGTGTCCGAAAATTGATAATAAAGCGTGTTCGCGACAAAATCTGGACAGATTAAATTTTTATTTATTTGTTTTTCATTTTTATTAAAAAGACCGTGCGTATCGTAGTTGCTACTCCGTTACCGATCAGAACTAGTGTCATTGCACAGAGAACCACGTAGATGGAGCTTGGGAGTAGCTTTACATCTTCAATGTACAAGTTCACTAGTTCATTCTATTTAAAGATCAGTACCGGAGCCGGACACGTCCTCACGATCTTTGGAGAGGGGGGAAGGATGATTATTTTGACAATCGTTGGTTAGAGACCGTGTTTACCTCTGCGTCTCCCCAATTGTCAAGGGAAGGATAGATTTGTGTTAGTGACCCAACAAACATCGGTGTTGAATTAGAGCTTGTTCAAACAAATTTGGAGAAGCTATTCAGCTATTCTAGAAGAAACAGCTTTGCTTGAACAAGATCTAATTCAACACCGATGTTTGTTGGGGAGGCAGGTTATTTATAGATCATGCATTCCCTGTGGTAAGTGATGCAATCAATGGAAGCGCACTAGACTGCTTTTTGATTTTAAATTTAGCGGTGATAAAAAGAGGCAAGTGACAAAACGCAAGGAAGAGGATGGGCCTGGGATTGAGCTCCCGACCATCTGCTCAGTGAGCAGAACGGGTTACCACTGAGCTACCCAGCCACGTAAAAAATCTGGAACGATTAAAATTGGATTAAATCAAATTTGCTGTTAGTTCAATCCATAATGCCATTTTTGTTCATTTAATGGTGCATTATTAGTCATCTTAAAACAAATAACAGTTACTTTATTTGGTTGCACGAACAAGCTACAAACTTTTGAGTTAATTCCAGCCATAAGGGTCTGTGCAAACTTCTCTGCAACTGATTTAACTGCTTTTGTCCAAGAGTTTCGAAATTTTTCTATAACTTGTTGTTTATATGATGATGATGATGATGATGATGATGATGATGATGGTCCCGCCACTTACCCCTGCAAAGGTTTGAGCTAGACGATTTATCTATTAGATAATTTATTTAAAACAATTCAACCAGTTATGCAAAACCAAAAACGAACTGATTGTCTCTACAGATATAAACTTCTTCCAAAACTGTTCATTTGCTTTACAGCGATATAATTGTGAAAAGCTATTGATGTCAACCACAAATGTTCGCAAATAAACCCAGCGATCAGAAAATTCTATTACAATTCAAATCACAGAATCCTGTATAAGGACATTATCAAAATACAAGCCAATATCCGATCTTGCCCGCTACCGAGTGAGGTTTCAACACTAATGGAACCGCCACCTTAGTTTTGGGCTGACCAAGGATATCCCAATAAGGAAATCAGAAATATTTCCAAACCGAAAAAATCCTGGACCGGCCCTAGTCAAACTTTTACTTTCAACCACAACAGAACTGACAAAGAATCTCCGACAATCAGCCAGACAACCCACTACTATTTCATGGCATCTTCTCAAGCATCAAAGGCCAATATTTTTTGTAAATTCAAAGAAGTCCTTTATACCTGTATACCGCGCGCGAGGCTCAAACTTTTGAAGACTACACAAAAAATGAAGACTACTTTAAATTACAATAACAAAATAAAAACTTTAAATCCATCATCATCATCGAGGCGAAAAATATAGTTTGTTTGTGCCCCATGACAAATATAAAACATTTAACAATAAACCATACAAAAATATCCGTTGTAATAACATCGTCAAGATACAAAATTAGTCAAGAGTAAAAAGTTATCAGAGTAGCTGTTCAAAAGGCAGCTTTGATGTGTGAAATACATTGTCTCTTAAAATCTGTTAGTGTTGCTGCACGTTTGATGTGTATAGGCATCGAATTGAAAACATTTATACCTTTAAAAAACAACGAATTTTGTGAAGCTCCGTACAAAAAATATGGTGTTCTAACATCATCCGCGTTTATTGAAATAGTTCTCTCTTCACGAGAGCCCAATACCGCTCGACAGGTCACAACTTCGGACAGTTGGGTGGATTCAGCTCTTTCGGCACAACATTGACTTCATTTACTTTATACCATTGCAAAACATCTTTGGCGTAGTGACAAGATGCCAAATCAGGCCAGAATAGTGAGGGAGCGTCTTGGCTGCGTAGGAATGGTAACAATCGCTTCTCTAGTTATTCTTCTAGGTATATTTTCTTGTTTACCGTTCCAGTAGTGATGAACCTTTGGCTTGCTCGACCACAGCTGCATATTGCCTGCCAAGCCAAATATATTTTGGAAAATTTGGCCGTTTTTCGTTCTGAAATGCTCCTCTAGGCCGTTCCGTTGCATGGTAGTATAACAAGACATTTCGGGAAGCTGCCTAAAGTCACATCCAGCACATAAGTTTCATCGTCCATTATCCAAAGTAACATTTTAAGCACATGAAATTACACAAGACATGTGCGGTCCAAAAAACTTCACTATTAAAAAAAAACAAAATCAGTTATTAAAGAAAGTGTATACCCCATTTTTCCAGTATATGAGTTAGTTTGGAAAAAATATTGAAAATGGATATTGCTTCTATTTGGACAACTAAATGCCAGCTTGTTTTTGAAACACTAAAAAAATCTTTATTGATAAACACATCATTAAATAAAAAATAGCGACCATACTTTGAGCCACTATGCATTTAAAATTTTTATCTATACAGCTAAAAAAATTTAATATTACAGTTGATGTGAAATGCTGCAATGTCAAACATACATGATTGGAATCCATGCATTAGTTTAATTTTAAATTTATGATGATGTTTAAAACTAGATCATTAATGAAGACTTAAAAATAAATTTACAATTCTCGAAATGTACACAGGAAAAAATAATGAATTTAACAGGCGCGTAAAATATCTCCTCGTTTAATTTCAAGCTGAAGGAGGCAAGCGTGAACTACGAAATTTTCTGCAATCTTCAATGCGCCATGAAACAATGTTTGTAATTTCTCGTACAACAGGCTAGATTCAGGCTTTATCTGGTTTAAATTTACATGAAATGTCCCATTATGTTTTGCCAATTCTAGCATTCCTTTTATGTGCATTAAATAACTCAGAAATTTCATGTCTTTTTATCTGTGAACATTAGTACACGCTGTAATAATAATAAATCAGAGCGAATCTTCTTTCATTCAAGTTTGTCAAATAAAAGAGTTCACTTTCACTTTTTTCAAACACTATTTTAAAAAAAAAAGTTTTTTGAGCGTATTAGTAATAAAGTTACCAAGTTGAATTTACCGTTCAGCTGTCATTCGCCATCCGCCAGCAGAAAGAATTGCGATTGTGAATTTGAGGGAAAACTTTAATGCCGGTGTATGAGTTCAGTTTTTTTACTTAGAAATGGTAAGTTTAATAAACGGTTCATCTCTTGAATGCCCTTAACCTTCAAAACAACTTTGCCAAAAACTCGAACTTTCTATCTAATCAGAATACCGAGATAGAACATGTTGGATTTGAAATGCTAATTTTTCCATGCTCACTAGCGCCACGCAGTGGAGTAATTCCAAACAGAACAGTCCATCTGTTGAAAGCTCTTGACCTTCATAACAACTTTGCCAAAAACTAGAACTTTCTATCTTATCAGAACCGCGAGATAGAACATGTTGGAAATGCTCAATTTAGCATGTTCACTAGCGCCACGTAGTGGTAGAATTTCGAAAGAACGGCTCATATTTTGAATGCCCTTGATCTGCTGAACAACTTTGCCGATAACTAGAACTACCCAGGTAACCAATAAGCAGCCTATCAAGCTTTTAAGTCCACTTAAATGCAACATAAATGCCACTATTGGCCCAATATACGGCTGTTTTTCGGCAATGCTATGATAAGGCTTCATAAATGCTATTTTGCATTCGAAATGCTTATTACAGGCAACAAGCATTTAAAAAGCATTTGAAATGCAGCTTTGCAACAGATAGCATTCAAAATGCTGATATAATGCCAATATAATGTTTGTAGCATCTGAAATGCAGATTTAAGGTTGATTTACTGCATATGCTAATGCCTATTGGTTACCTGGGTATCCATCTTATAAAAATCTCGAAACAGAACAAGTTAAAAAGGTTCAATTTTGCTTGCTTACTAGTGCCACGTAGCGGTGAAATTCCAAACAAAACGGTTCACCTTTTGAATTCCCTTGAACTTCTGAACAACTTTACCAACAACTAGAACCTTCCATCTTATCAGAGTTACTGAAAACAAAACAAATAAACAAACAATGAAATGAATTGAAAATGATTAATATTGCGTGCTTACTAGCGCCACGTAGCGGTGGAATTTTGAATACATTTTTAAAGGTTGACATAATCAGTTCAGCTCACTGGTTAAGTCATAGTGTCAAAAGTTAAAGACGTGCAAATCGAAAATTACGCAGAAGTGAACAACTATAATTTGATAAAAAAAAATGTCTCAAATGCTTCGAAATAATCGGTCGTCTTGGTAGTAACATGATTTTGTTTATTATCGCAGAGTTAATGACAAATTTGGAACCAAGGCCGAATGAAGGAGCTTGGCTAACATTACATCCCGTTATTCTATGTCTATAGAAGGAAGCTCAGTGATTTATGAAAACAAAATTCTTGCCAATTGTTCAAGCAGATTTAACATTTAGAACATGCGAGATGATTTTGCTACCATTTGTTTCTTATGAATTTAAATGTATGAAAAAATGTTTCCCAAAAACAGCAAGTGATTTCTCATTGCTATCAAGTTATGCTTTATTGATTGGTCTAAAAATCTTGTGAAGTAAATTAAAAAAAAAGAAAAAAAACCTATGAATAATTTTATTTGAGACAATAAATTTTTACAGGCCCTCTCCAACATAATTTTTATAAAGCAGCACGGACCGTAGCAATCAGAACGTAGAGTGTTTGAGTTAGGTGGGTTGTTTTTATAATACAGACGTTCAGATGTAGACGAAAGCACGTATGACCTGTTTGAAACCAAAGTGCGATATTAGACCTGGATAAAAATAGGTCAACGAATATTGAACCGGAATGTTCAGAAAACCATCAAACATGGTGTACGAGGTACCATGATGTGTGAAAAATCGATGGAATAATTATCGCTGACAGGTATAATTATATCATAAACGTTAAGTTGGAGGAATCTCTGTAAAAAAATTTAAGGAAAAATCCGCATTTGCCTTATTGTCCAGAACTTTGCCCGATAGAATAATACCGGGCTCTGGTTAAGCGGATACTCTTTGAAACTGTGAAGAAAGCAAATGGGATCGATAATTTTAAGAGAAGATGAAGAGCCGCCACCGTCAGTGTATCTGAGAATACTCAATGGAATCAGACGACTAAGGTACTACAACAAGTTTGAGAATTTTACATAAAGGAGAATTAACATTTCAATAAATTGTTTACTGCATATATAACTCTTACATAGGGTGGGGAACGATAGCACCGAGCATATCTTCTAGTTATGGGTAAACGTTAACCTACAACGCTCATTTTTGGCAGTATGGTGCTCCATCTAGTGAAGCACCATACTGCCAAAAATTAGCATTGTAGGTTAACGTTTACCCCGTGCTTGGAATAGGGTCTCGGGGTGCTTAAGCCGTTTCCTACCCTATTATTAAAAAAAAAGGGTCTGCTGAAATAATTTCTAGTTTTTTGTTTGCTCTCATTTTCTTAGCGTCCTAAATTAAACGTGTATGGGATTTATAACATAAAATTTACAAGCTCAATACTCTCTTGCAAGCTTGTGAACATTTGTGCAAGATACAAAATTTTCAGAAAAAGTGACGTGATATTCGTAGGTCACCAACCCCATATGAGATTATGAGATACCTGTTTTTACGACCCACACATTAGAAAATTTATTTTCAATATAATCCCTCCTTCCTCTCCCTTATACGTCAAGAATTATTTCGGGAAACCGAACATGCAGGCAAATACATAACATTTGAATGTTTCGTACAGAAACATTCCAAATGTATCCGGCATCACTGCGAGGATATCTTCACCTTTGAAGGAATTGCACTGACTGCCACCACCACAACCACGCGGTGAGGATTTGCGAGATGAAATTGCGTCGGATGTAATATTGAAATGAATTGCATTCATTCATTATTTGTTTTAGCTTTCACGCGCCCGAAGCTACACCGGCTCCATCATATTCTCATCTTTGATGGTTATGCGCTGTGAAGGGGGAAATACACTGCCAAGGCTCAGAATGCGGCAAGTAAAAACACCGAGATGCGATGTAATTAAAAGCGTTGTGATTAATGCATTCCGGTGAGCATGCCGACGACGAAGGCTTGCAGATATTCTTTAGACTCCTTCAATAACGATGGCAATAATTTGCAGATCTCTTTTCTCCACTATAAGGGGTAAAATAATCAAACAACAATGGCGGTTTGTTATTCCAAGGCAGGATTTTATTTTGCCTGATTAACGAACTTTTTTTTTACTCTCAAACACCAGCAATAATGAGCGAACTTTTATGCGGTACAAATTTACCTGTCTTCCAAATTAATGGGTTGCTCGATGGATCGCTATCGGCCGGGGGAACGTTTAGGCGGCCAGAACCACTTTTGTCACAATTTGTGTCGAAAAGAGTCCAAGGTATTAATAAATTTCTAAGCAACATGGCGACCGATCTTGACTTCGCACTCTACCCAGACATAGTCTGAAGCGATCTTATCATTCGATATAATTTTCCTCCATTTTCTCTATTCCTCCCCAAGTGGTGATGCTTGGCTGGCTGGAAACAACAACTGTTTTTGTGTTGGGCTGACAAATGAAATTTATCATCGCGCTCGATAGAGCCAAACTAAAGCAAACCACGGAATATAATAATCGAGCTGCTAAAGACAAAAATGTTGAAAGCCAGGCTTCGTTTCATTACTTAATGAGCGCAGCGGCTACCTCCTCTCCGATGGCACAGTGAGAAATCCTATGTTGAACACGTAGGACTGCTCTTCTCATAAGTCCAGAAGTTTTTTTTTACTGTATCCATCCCTCTCAGTCGGTGGTCAACAGCCGAAAAAACCTCGAACTAAATATGTATTAAGCTTCGACCAACCAAGGCAGCCCAAAGGACCACTGCGCGCTGGCGTTAATCTCGCGCACCAGATAGTGATCTAGGCAAACGCGACGAACTCGCTGTTCGGACATGTGTATTGCGGGGTGGCTTTGAATAAATTATCAGCTTGTTTCGGATGAAAGATTCCAAGAAGTAGGCAATTAGTTATGGGGACGCCGCGCGGAGAACATTGTGTCGTCAACGGCGGAAACCTTCCCGTGTTACGACGGATGTGTGGGAATTGGCAGATTCCGGAGCAGCTTCTGTTTTTGGTCTGAGCGGAAGCACTCAGTTAAATAACCACCGAAACAACGAGAATTAATTTCCCTGCTAACCGAACCGAACTGTACAGCGATCGACATGTGCATGAGAGTACTTTTTTTCCCTCCAGAAATCCTGTTTTGATGAAAATTGTTTCTCAACTTTTGAACGTAAAAAAAATCGAGTGCAAACCAATTTAAAGGCGAGCTTCAACTAAAATTCTCCAACCTGCCACACATACACCCTCACAAGCGATGCCAATGGATAAAAACAGCAAGTGCAACCCATCGGCTTCCTAGTACACCTAGTTTGCATAAGTACACAACATTCTCAAACTAGCAAGGGTCGAACCAAATTTACCGTGCATTCCCGGATGCAGAGAGTAGTGTTTAACTTTGTACTTAGCTCATTTCCATCATCGCCATTGACGTCATCAGTGTCAGAGGGATCGGTTTGTTTTTTTTTTTGGTATTTTGCAACTTTCAACAGCAGTTCCAAAACTTTTCGATCGCAATTTTCAAAACAAAAAAAAAAGGTTAATCGAGTCTACCTCCTCGGTTTCTGCATAGTTGTGGGAATGGCGTTAGAGGGATCAAATATGGAATCATCTAAGAATGAACCCCACCTAAGCGGTTGTGACGACTACCCGAGCAAAGAATTATACCAAATTGATAACAAGTTCTGATACCAGGTTATCATTTTTTGATCACTGAATATGTTATCATTCAGGCTGAATAAACAGCCAAAATAACAGAATGAATAACAAAAAAATACTCCTAGAATATTATAATCATAACTTATTTTGTTATCACTGCGAACAACTTGATAACAAATCCTGTATTGTAAGCAAATTTATTGAAATAGTATCAAATAATGTTATCAATTTGAAATCAAATTTTTGTGCCAATAACTGAAAAAAAAAAAATTTTTGTTTTCAGATTAGAGCAAAATTTCTTATTCAAATATGCTGAAAATATTTATAGTTTTACAATTCAACTTATAACGTTCATAAAAAATAGTGTGTTCAAAATGATAACATATGATAACAAAATTTGCCAATGGTGATAACTAAATTTGTTATGCGATAACAGCGGAAATCAAAACGATGACTGAGATAACAAAACTTGTTACTTATGTGATATCAGCTTGTTATTTTCCATTGCTAGGGTAACCGGACCAATTAATTTAGATTGCAGTTACAGTGATGATATGTTAGCTCGTTTTTTTTAAGCAGACTACGTCTACGGCAAGGGTAGGGTGTCAAATGAAAATCTGAAAATTGCAACCGTCACGAAATATCGTAATAAATGAAACGCTTTTAACTCATTCAATCCTCGATAGATTTTTAAGATGTCTTAACCAATCGATTGAAAGTTTTGCCGCGTATCAATTCAACTATCAAAAATTATCCTTAATTAATTGTAAACTGTTAAAAATTGGGCAACTCAAAGGTGATGTCTTAAAATTCCTTTTTGCTGGCTAAATTAACTAAACGCAAAGTACTTTCCTATCACAGGTTTCAAATGTGAGCAAGGTCTCATATGCAGCAGTGAACGGTATGAAAGGCGCTTACTTCCACAAATTCCTAATTCGTTCGGCAGCATTGAAGCGGCTCTGTTCACAGTAACAGTTTGGCAGCTGGCAGCAGCAGTACCTTAGAGGGTAGTATTGAAGCTGTTCGGAGCGGCATTGCATTGGTAGCTTGTATTAGTTCTCGAGTAATGCCGATATTTGTGTTTCATTTGTATGGAAGCCCCTCCTCCTTTCTTCCAGAAGGCGAAGGAGTCCAGGAGTCCTTAGAGACATTGATCTTGTTCAGCAACCTCCACATGCCAACTTTGGTTCCATTTGCTTTATTAGTTCTCGAGTTATGCAGAAATTTGTGTTCCATTTATTTGAGAGCCTCCCCCCCCCCTCCTCTTCATATGGTGGAGGAGTCTCAAATCACCAGAGAAACATTTCTCTCGTTCAAAAACTTTCACATGCCAAATTTGGTTCCATTTCCCTGATTAGTTCTCGACAAGGATTTGCGTTTCATTTGTATGCCCCCCCCCCCTTACAGAAAGGGAAGGGGTCTCAAATCAACATAGAACCATTTTTTGTCTTCAAAAACCACCACATACTAAATTTGGTTCCATTTGATTGATTAGTTCTCGAGTCATGCAGAATATTGTATTTCATTTGTATCGGAGCCCCCTCCCCCTTTAGGATGGGGAGGGGTCTCAAACCAACATAGAAACATTTTTATCTTCAAAAACATCACATGCTACATTTCGTTCCGTTTGCTTGATTAGTTCCCGAGTTATGCAGAATATTGTGTTTTATTTGTATGAGAGCCCCCCCTTTTAGGACGGGTAGGGTTCTCAAGCTACCATACCTTTCTTGCCTTCAAAAACTCACACATGTTGAATTTTGTTGCTGTTGAAATTTATTTACTCTTGTTTTTCAATAGTACCTACACAGAAAGAATATGTGAAGTACTTTCTAATATTTTGGATGAAGTCCCAAACTAACATAAAAATATGTCTTGCCTTCGAAAACTTCCACATGCCAAATTTGGTCCCATTTGCTTTATTAATTCTCGAGTTATGTAGAAATTTCATTTTCATTTGTATGAGAGCCTCCCCTTCTAGAAAGGCGAGAGGTCTCGAACTACCATAGACGCATTTCTTGCCTCCAGCAAAGCCCACATGTCAAATTTGGTTTGCTTGATCGGTTCTTGAGTTATGCATAAACTTCTGTTTCATTTGTATGAGAGCCTCTCCTTCCAGAAGGGGGAGGGGTCTCAAGCTACCATAGAATCCTTTCTTGCCTTCGAAAACTCACACATGCTAAATTTTGTTTCTTTTGCTTGATTAATTCTCGAGTTATGTTGAAATTAGTGTTTCATTTGTATGGGAGCCCCCCTTTTCAGTAAAGGGATATACATATATATATATATATATATATATATATATATATATATATATATATATATATATATATATATATATATATATATATATATATATATATATATATATATATATATATATATATATATATATATATATATATATATATATATATATATATATATATATATATAATGAGTGTATCGAAAAGTAGTTATAAACATTCGATGCGTTATTACGCATAAACTACTGTATATATTTTTAGCGTGTAAGCGCCATTAGCTTCAAGAAAATCCGATAATCAGTTTAATTTTGATGTGCCATTTTTATCGAATACACCCTTTATATCGTGGTTGGTTTTTTTTATTCTGCTTTGTTCGATTCTTTGCTCTTCTGATTCCTTTGCCAATAAATAATATACATTATTATTTAGTATTAGAAAAAAATTCTAGTGTTGCGGGAAGTTTTGTTTGATAGCAAAACATCCAAAACAAATTGAGTTTTATAACGTATAATCATAGACTAACTCTAAGACCAGTAGGTTCCGAACAAATAGGATTTTTTTCCTGGCTCAGTCAGTACTAGCACATTGGTCCCAAGCTCGGTCCCTAGCTTAATGATTCGCCCTTAACAACTTATCTCACACCAACACTTCCTCAAATGTTGTGTCAAAATAGCATAGCAAATCAAATCAACAATCAAGATACTAGTACCTGAAGGTACCGAAAAGCGCAAGAATTATTGCAAGGTGCAGACTGCAAGGTATACTTCGGACCTAGGGGTTCTACAACAGTGAACCAATTTCAAATCGCTAGTTGCACATTGATTGTTGGTGTTATGCTCCAAATCATCGGCGCATTTAATTCTATGGTGAATATTGGCACGATTAGCGCTGAAAATTAATGCAACTCGGGAATTATGCGAGTTTACAACAACAAAAACAAAATTAAAATAATATATTCGATAAATTAATCATAAAAATTGATGGAATTCAATCAGGTTATATAAAAGTACCCTTAAATTGGTCTCCGATGTACAATTCATTTGTATTACATATAAAATTTGATGTATTTATTTTTCCACATTTCAATGATTTCTCATACTTCAATAAGACGATTGGAAAAAATCACATTAAAAAAAAAGTCCGTGCAATATTGTAGTTGCTACTTCTTTACTGATCAGAAGTAGTCTTATTGCACAGAAAACCACATAGATCGAGCTTGGGAGTAGTTTCACATCTTCAAGTTCACTAATTCTATTTTTTAGATCAGTACCGGCGCCGGTCACGTCCTCACGGTCTTTGTGGAGGGGGGAAGAAGGATGAATAGTTTGACAATCGTTGTTATTAGAGACCAACATCACCACTACATATCTCTAAAAATTGCCAAGGGAAGGTTAGTTGTGATAGTAAGGCAGGTTTTTCTTTTAGATCATGGTGCACTGTGGTAAGTGAAGCGATCAATGAAAGAAAACGCAGTAGACTGCTTTTTATTTTAAATCTAGTGGTGATAGAAAGAGGCAAGTAACAAATGGCAAGGAAGGGGACGGGCCTGGGATTGAACTCCCGACCATCTGCTCAGTAAGCAGAACGCAATCAAAACGAGCAGAATCAATTTTTTTTTACAAAAAGGCAATTTATCTTCGCATTGGCTACTATAAAACTGTTAAGTCAATTGGTGACTTCCCTCAATGCCGATCTGCCGTTTATTGCATTACAGGAGGCAAAACAGTTTCAAAATGCTTGTTCAACTAATATATATGAATGAGTCCTAAAACGGCATTTCAAAACAGCATTTTACTAGTTCATAAAGTCAAAATAAAACCTTATATTGGAGAAAAGGGAATTTTAGATCGTTGTAAAGCTGCTGTGTAGGTTATCATAAACATGAAATATAAAACCTATTGGTATCATAATAACAACAAATTTATTTTTAGTGGCTTTAATAAAACTTTGATAAAACTTAATAAAGCTTGATGGTTTTGGCAATTTTTCTTAGAATCTGAAAACCAACAGGAAGCAGTAAATCGCCAGCAAAGAAGCAACGCCAAGCAATAAGGGCTCGGAAATTGCTTCCGCGAGTTTTGCAGCGACCGGATGAATGTTCTTTGATGGACGACGAGACTTATGCCAAAGAGGACTTAAAAACCTTCCAGGTCTACAATATAACACTGCCGTCATAGAGGAGGATGTAAGCGACGCAGACAGGTTGATTCTAGCGGAGAAGTTAGGTCAAGAAGTTCTGGTATGGCAAGCAATATGTCCTGCGGTATGAAGTCTACATTTTTTTTACACTACCGTAACAATCAATGAAAACTATCGATCAGAGTGGCTTCAGAAAAGGTTGTTGCCTTTAAATTAGAAGCATAGTACCTCTCCTCTGCTTTGATCAAATTAAGCGTTGGCACATTATTTCAAAACAGCTCTTAATTGGCCCACGGAAAAGGGTATAGATTACGTTGAGAAAGACATCAATCCGCCAAATTGCCCTCAGCTTCGGCCCATCGAACACTATTGGGCGATTGTGAAGAGGATCTTAAATAAAAATGGTAAAGCAACTAAGAATATGCTGGAATTAAAAAAAAGGCGTGCAAAAAAATTGATGAAACACTTGTCCAGAACATAATGAAAAAAATTCGATCAGACATTCGCAAATTAATGAAAGAATAATATTAATTTCATCCGGTCTTCACAATGTTCATGTTCAATCCCGTAAAATAAAGAATCATCCATTTGTTTGCATGTAGCATCATTTTCTTATACGACTTAATGAAAAATATGTTGACAACTTATTTTCGATACAATCCTTATTTAATTGATGAATCCTAGCTTTATTCTAATGAAGGAAAACTGTCGGTTGAATGAAAATGAATGAAATGAATAATAGAGGAAAACGTAAATAGCACTTTTGAGAAGGCAGTTTTGGAACTCGTTAAATCAGTGGGCAAAGAATTTAAAAGTATGAAATGGTAGTTTTTATACTTGAATTCTTTAACAAAGTAGCTGCAATGAATGTTGAACAAGGTACATTAAGCACGGCATCTGAGCTGAGCCTAAACTCAATTGGCAAAAAGCTTACAGTTCAAGAAGATATTAACGAGACGTCATTTGAAGTTTTTAAATGAAACATACCTGAGCAGTATTCCGCAGTATGATGTGAACGTGCTTTGGATGAATTTTACGCTAAGCCGGTTGAGCCAAGAATGGCTACGGTGGCGATACAGTTAAAGGGTCAAACATGAACTACTCCGATAATATTTATGTTATAATATCGGGAAACTCAACGGAAGAAAATGCACGTCAAACTTGCTACCCTAACCTATGATGGTAATCTGAATAACCGAAAAAGTTCGAATCAAAATATGAACTGAACTCGTAATCCATCCTTATACAATAACTAACAAACCTGCAAAACAACACTCCGAGTCCGAATTCCATACTTAATTCTTACCAAAATTCAAAATTTCACAGAATTACAACATACACTACGGGAACTGAAGCTATATGGCTCACTACCACGACCGCAGCTCTTACCGCAATACTGCTCCTAGTGTGACTGAAGCTTTGCAAAGTAGACAATTGTTTTGTTCGATTTTTTCTCAATTTTTTACGGATTTCACTCATGCGTCTTTTGAGGGTCAACTTATCGACCAAATTCAAATCACATTTTACGTTTTGGGCCAAAAGTAATCATATAGCAGTTTTTCAAAAAATTCACAATTTTTGGTGTGAATACTCAAAATTTAAAAAACTGTATTTTGACCTTTGAATGAACTCTATTTAGGCTTTTTTTTTTCACGGTTCCATACTAAAAGTGGAACGTATCCCCCGTGCAAAAAAAAACCTTAGTGTATATCTACATAAG